>VDFB02282100.1:0-129358 GCA_007258455.2 Sequoia sempervirens | reverse complement strand
AGTCACTCCCTTTTGATAAGTTATGGGTGTAGGATTGTTAGGCTTCTTGAGGCAAGGGGAAACCTGTCATGTGTTCGATTTTCTCATGATTAGACCTTTGTGATCCATTGATCGTATTTTTTTTCTTGATCTCTCATGGGTGTTCTGTTGTTTAATGATTTTTCTTGCCTTTGGCTATGACTATGAGTGAGATGGTTCATGCTTCACACGTGTATTAGTTTTGTGGCCTTTATGCTTGGTACTCTCTTGTTGTTGTTAGTCTTGTTTCAAAACTGTTTGGGAGAGTTTCCTAACAAGCAAAGTTGTACTTGTTTGATGTGTTGAGTTAGCCTTGTCTACTTGGCCTTGTTTGGATGTGGATCCTTTCTTGTCATCTCCTAGCACAGGGGGTGGACCTTCGGGTCCACGTGGTCGGGTGGAACGTGCTATGCACCCCATTGGGTCCCCAGTTTGTGTTCGTGTTGCAGAAGCAGACACAGGGTTACCAGAGCTTCTCTTGGTGGAAGACTGATCTTCGTTTTGTACCATAATCTTCAATGATGTATTATTTTAGTACCTGATGTACCCTTCCCATCGATATATGGAAATCATTTTGTAATTGTACTATTGTATCCATGATGTGTTGTATCTGTGGAAATATGCTCCACAATTGTACTATTGATCTATGAGTTGAATTGTAATAGAATGATGTACAATTTTCCTCTCTATTGTTTATGGATGATTGGATGTTATCATTATGTAATATTGGTTGGTTTAATCACGTTCGTTTGACAAAATTTTATGAATCGTAATGACCGTTTCGTGTACCCCAGAGGATGTGAATGACTTTGTAAATGTATAATTTTTTTCATGTAATGAATGTACAAATTAATCTTATGCAATGTTTCCCTTTCAAAAAAAAATTGTGTGGTGGTTTGGTTGTCCTTTGGGGTTCACACGGCGGGGCGTTACAACATTGATGATCGAGACTTAGTCATGTTGGCGCCTAATGGTATTCCTCAATCTTGGGAGCCTTTTATCCAAAGTATAAGTGGAAGATTTAAGCTACCTAAGTTTGATCGTCTTAGAGCAGATTGCATTCAAGAGGAATCAAGGTTGGCAGCAAGGGGTAATGGACGGAGTCCTCACAATGAAGACAATCATGTTTTTGCTGCTCAAACTTCAAAGAAGAAAGGAAGAGAAGGGAGAAAAGGTAACTTCAAGAGGAATAGAGACAGGAAATCAGATGTTGCTCCTGAATCAAAGAAGAAGAAGGATCTCTCCCATATACAGTGCTTCAGATGTGACAAGTATGGTCACTATGCTAGAGATTGTGCAACATGACCAAAGTAGCATGCTTTTACTGTGGATGTGGATGATGTCTGTCCTCAAATGGAATCAAGAGATAATTCAAGTGGATTTCTATTTATCTCAGCCCTATCAAGCAATGTTCCAACCGATAGCAGCACATGGTTGATTGATAGTAGCGCTTCTCGACACATTACAGGATATAGAGAGCACCTTTCAGATTTGGTGGAGAGAGAAACCAACATTCAAGTAATAATCGGAGATGATGCTTGCTATTCTGTGAAGGGTGCAAGAGCCTCCTCTCTTCACCTAGATTCCAGAATCTCTCTTCATTTGAGTGATGTCTTGTTCGTTCCAAGTATCAAGAGGAACCTTGTATCAATTTCAGCTTTGGAGGACAAAGGATATCAAGTTGCATTTTCTGAGGGAAAAGTTCTTTCTTGGCCAAAGAACTCTAGCATCAAGATAGCCCATGTGATTGGTGTTCGGAAAGAGAGTCTTTATAGACTTTCCATTCATCCAATGCAAGCATTGTTGCATGATTCCACCAGTTCAAGCGAGCTTTGGTATAGGAGGCTTGCTCACCTTCACTTCAGAGCTTTTCCATCCATGGAGAAGATGGTTTCTGGCCTTTCGAAACTCAGTCAGGAGCATGATGGTACTTGTAGAGGATGTGCATTGGGTAAGAATACTAAAGGTTCTTTTCATAGTAGTGAAAGTAGATCAAAATGTATTCTAGATCTTGTTCATTCTGATTTGTGTGGTCCAATATGCATTTGCATCTTTTGAGTGGTTTGTTGGCCGCTATAATTTTTCGACTAGTGGCTTCTCTAAGAAAGACTTGGATTTATTAAAGACTAAAGATCTGAAGTGCCAGAAATTCAAAGATTTAAAGGCTCAAGTATTAGAGAATTTGTCCGGAAGGGTCAGGTTCTAAAGATGCGATAGGAGGGAGGCCACGCCTCTGGAGGCTTTCACAACTTTTGTATAAGGCAGGGATTAAGAGGGAGTTTTGCGTTCCTTACAATCCACAACAAAACGGAGTTGCAGAAAGGAAGAATAGATCCATAGTTGAGGTAGCTAAAGCTATGATCCATGATCAAGACTTGTAAACCTTCCTTTGGGAAGAAGCATCTAGAACTGCAGTGTATGTTCAAAATCGGAGCCCTCATTGTATTTTGGAGAATATGACTCCTGAAGAAGCCTTCACAGGCATGAAGCCTGAGGATAGTCACTTGAGAATATTTGGTTGTCCTATTTATATTCATGTGCCTAAAGATAAGAGAACTAAGTTAGAACCATCTGGGAAGAAAGGAATATTTGTGGGTTACAGTGAATCCTCAAAAGCCTACAAAATTTACATTCCAGGACAAAAACAGATAGAGATCAGTAGGGATGTCTCTTTTGATGAAGATGTTGCATTCAAAAAATCTAAAGGTTCATACATGGAGATAGATAATGAAGATCAGGAGACTCTTCAGGACATGGACGTTGATCATACTTTTGAGATTCAGAGGGAGTCTATTGAAACAAAAGAAGATATTGATCCAGTTGAGCCTTTGGAACCAACTGATGGGCCAAGAGATATTGTCATAGGTTGAAAGAGACCTCTATGGGCTAGGCAAACAATGTAGGAGGCAGAAAAGTTTGCAGCTCCTAGAGGCACATTCAGAGAAAGCAGAAGACCACAAAAGTTTCCAGGCTATGTAGCATTAATGAGTCATATCATTGAGTCTGAACCTTCCAATGTTGAGGAAGCATCAAGTCAACAAGTATGGAGAGATACTATGGTTGAAGAATATCAATCTATCATCAAGAATGATGTTTGGGATATTGTACCGAGACCTGAAGGAAAATCAGTTGTATCTTCTAAATGGCTTTTCAAGATCAAGCATGCAACTAATGGAAGCATTGAGAAGTACAAAGCTAGATTTGTGGCTAGAGGATTCTCTCAGAAAGAGGGAATAGGTTATGAAGAAACTTTTGCTCTGGTTGCTCATTATACATCCATCAGGACTATCATTGCTATTGCAGCAGCTAAAGGATGGAAGTTACATCAGATGGACGTGAAGACAACATTCCTTAATGGTGTAATTGAAGAAGAAGTCTACATTGAGCAACCTGATGACTTTGTGATTCATGGGAAGAAGTCTCATGTTTGTAAATTGAAGAAGGCTTTGTATGGCCTTAAGCAGGCTCCTCGTGCTTGGTATGAGAGGATTGATCAATACTTGATGAGCTTGGGCTTCTCCAAGAATGATGTTGATTCAAATCTTTACTTCAAGATAGTTGATGCTGAGGCTTTAATCTTGGTTCTTTATGTTGATAATCTATTTCTTACTGGAGCAAAATATATCATTATCAAATGCAAGGAGGAGTTAGCTTCTGAATTTGAGATGAAGGATCTAGGATATATGCATTACTTTCTAGGGTTGGAAGTATGGCAGAGACCCAATGAGATTATTCTGAGTCAAGGGAAATATACCATAGAAATCTTGAAGAGATTTGGGATGATGGATTGCAAATCTATGTCTACATTGATGGAAACTAATTTGAAGAAGTTAAGTGAGTCTGCAGCTAGTTCAAATCTGGTAGATCCTATTATGTACAGGCATTTGATTGGATCATTGATGTATCTAGTCAATACTAGACCAGATATTTCCTATGCATTGAGTGCACTCAGTCAGTTCATGCATGAACCAAGGCAAATTCATTTAGTTGCAGCCAAACATATCTTGAGATACTTGTGTGGCACAGTTGGATATGGTTTGAGATATACTTCCAGTGTAGATCTAAATTTGCAAGGCTTTTCTGATTCTAATTGGGTCAAGAGTGTAGTTGATTGGAAAAGCACCTTTGGATGTTGCTTTAGCTTGGGGTCTATGATGATTTCTTGGTGTAGCAGGAAGCAATCTTTAGTAGCACTAAGCACTGCAAAGGAAAAATATATTGCAGCATGTGTAGTAGCTCGAGAAGCAGTGTGGCTTCGGAAGCTCCTTGCAGGATTGTTTGGACAATCATTGGAGCCAACTGTTATTCATTGTGACAGTCAAAGTTGTGTGAAGCTATTTGTCAATCCAGTGTTTCATGATAGAACAAAACATGTTGAGATCAAATACCATTACATCAAAGATATGGTACTGAGGAAAGCTATTCAGTTGAGATACATTTGCATTGATGAGCAGACGATTGATATTCTCACCAAGCCTCTCTCCAGAGTGAAGTTTGTGCACTTTTGAGACAAGCTTGGAGTTGTGGAGAATGAAGCCCTTGCTGAGAGGGAGACTCAACATCAGTGATCTCTTGTGATTTGCTTTAATGCATCTTTCTCTGTTATGGAGAAATTTGAGGTGAAAGCCCTTGTTTCCACCCTCTGGGAGTAGCCATGGTGGATGTCATGTTGAGAGACTCCATGACAAACGTCATGTTGAGAGACTCTGTGATGATTCCCTTGTACTTGTGTTTATCCACCCTCTGGGAGTAGCCATGGTGGACGTCATGTTGAGAGACTCCATGACGACATCACATTGAGTGACTTTGTGGTGGGAACTTGTACACATGTTCCTTTCCACACATGGGAGTAGCCATGGTGGACATCACGTTGAGTGACTCCGTGATGAGCTCCTTTCCACAAATGGGTGTAGCCATTGTGGATGTCATGTTGAGAGACTCCATGATTTGGATATCTGGAAGTATTCCTCCCTAGCTAAGAGGGAGTGTTGATGTTATAGCCATAGGCCTCATACTTCCAGCAACGATTTATTAATAAACAATAAATTAATATAGCTGTTGGCTATTCATTTATTGAAGACGATTTGTGAAGAGGCGCTTCACTTAAATATAAAATAATATTTTATTTAATGTGGCCGACTTCATCTTAATATTCACCACCTTTGTGTGAGGCACAACCATTCACTTAAGGCCGAACTTTCATCTATGAAGGGACGCATTTATTGGAAACCATCTCATCGATTTGTATATAAGGGAGGCACTGTTCATTCCTATCATTATCATTCATTACATTCAAGACAAGTGCGAATTTATCTACAACAAGAGTTCGATATTGGAGATCAACATTATTCTTCAAGGAGATTGATTTCATTATTCAAGGAGTTCGATATTATATCATTTGAGATTGCATCAAGTGTGCTGCTGCTAATTCGGCCTTGTGATTGGCCTCTTTGTAAAGCGAATTCTTGTTCATTATTCAATATATAAGAGATATATTGTTGCTGGGTTTTTCTCCCTTAAGTTGGAGGGTTTTCCCAGGGTATATGCTGTGTCAAATTGTTTGAAATTGTTCTAATCTTGCTTATTTAATTTCTGATAATAAAACTAACAGCTTTCACCATGATGGAGAAGGGGGATTGCAAAGGGAATAGCAATGAGGCACTCTCCTAATACCACCTCTATGATGGAGAACCTATGTGTTCTATATCAGAGGATTGAGTGTCCTATAATGGAGAACAAAAATGTTCTATAATGGGGGACCAAGCAGCTCCAATGAGTCATGAAGGTATGAGGCAAGGTTGCAACAGGGAGAACTGCTAACAGGGCACCATACTAAGGAGAACTACTAAGAGGGCACCCTGTAATGTTCCCCTTTTTTTAATATTCAAGAATTGTCCTATGAAAGTCAATATTTCATAAAATAAGAAAAGTGATCAAAGTACACAGAAATTAATACAGCATAAAATAAGAATAGTAACCCAAGTACACATTTATTTTATTTGAATAGATTAATTATTTGTAGAACACTTTCAAATTATCCCTCTTTGCTCCAACATTCAGAGGTGAAGGGGAAGTGAATACACAAGAGAGTGCCCTTAGTGATAACCTTCTCAGCCCGAGAGCGGCCAACAAACGCCCGTTGTAATGACCCTCTCGGTCCCCTGTGACAGACCGCAGTTTGTCTACAGAAGGTGGCCTACCTTGAAGGGATCCTAGTCATCTGCACTACTCAATGTATATTCAATTCCTTGCCCTTATGACTGAAAGAGAGAGAGAGCCATAATTTGATGATAATACATATATAAATTGCAAAGCTACTTTATCCTTCATTTAAGATTACAAGAGATAACTACAGCCGATATCAATTATGCTAAATACAACACTGGTCCCTTAGCATCTATATTATGAGCATTCTCTACTCTATTTAACATATTGTGCCAGTGATTTCGGCATTCTTATTATGCAATGCTTTGATCATACTTAAATTATAATGATAGTGATTGTGCACACTAAATTCTCTGGTTCGGAAATAGTCTATACACACCTGTTTGGGCCGCGCGCACAACTGGTAATCCCACGTCTCTATCGGCTGTGCCCGTAACAAGGCGCGGACTATGCACTCGAACTCCTGTTTCTTTCCCCAAAGATCCCCTCTCTGCAAACTGCAAACACCGTGGTTTTTAAAGAAGAGTGAGAGACGCGTTTTCTTGAGCAGACACGTCTTCAACAAACGCCCCTTGGTCATTCGACAGTGTGTGCCCTCTGGAGGAAACCCGTGAGCGCCCTTTGGGAAGAGAAACGTCGGTCAAGATTTTGCATTACTTTTAACTCGTATTAACAATATGAATATTTGGAGTAAAAAATAAAGTGTATGGATATTAAGATTTTATTATATTATGATTTTATCATTTTTATTAAATTCGACTATTAATAAACATTTTATACATTTCATTTACACTTTAATAACCATTTCATTTTAACTTTCATTTGCAACCTATACATACTGGCTAACTACAATTATTTCACAATAATATTTATTAAAACAAATAATCAAAATTTATATATTTATTAATTAAGCAAAGTGATTACATCAAGGGGGGGTTATTACACTGTGATAGGGAGAACTGCTAGAAGGGCACCCTATTGTGCAAGCCTCCCCAACTATCCCCGAGTGAATCAATTGTTGAAGGAAAATAAGAGGGTCCTCAATCATAAGGGGAGGATATTTAGGGCACTTCACCATGTCTTCCTATGGTTGAGCTACTTGCTTGTGTGCTGGAGCTGGTTGCTTACTTGCTTGAGCTACTTGTCTGCTTGGTTGAGCTACCTAGTTGTTTGCTTTAATTTATGATTCATGTGGTTTTAAGTTATAAAGTTTTGTGATTGAATTAATGATGGGTCAGTAGTTTGTTAATAGCTAGTTATGGCAAATTAATAACTATTATTGTTGTGAGAGATGATTCTACTAATTGATTTGATTATGGTAGATGTTAATCTATGTGCAGGACTTCAATCAGGGCTTCAACCGGGTGAAAGACATCCTCAAACCTAATTGTTCATTTAAAAAATTAAGGATTTAGGGCAAATTTAGGGCATTCCCAATTAGGGGGCATTACAAAACACATCTAAAGTTATTGTCCACAACGTTTATAATTTGAAAACCCATTTGACTCATTTTTCCCCAATCCCAGATATTATACATCATTCACCTGCAATCTGTATTACGGGCTACACTGAAAACATTCACAATAATAAAAAACAACCTAAACAGAATCTCTAGATAATGAAGTGCTTGGTAAGCACGATTATTGTATATTTAAAATTTACTGGCAGATAAACACTATTTCTAATCAAACTTTTAAGATTATTTCCCACAGGTTTTCTTTTGGAACATGCATCTGGGTATAACCGAGATCAATCTTCTTACTAACAAATTGTGAAGGAAGACATTCTAGGCTAAACAACTGCAAGAAATAACTTCCTTGCAAATAAACATTAGTTCCTAGTCAATACTAAATATGAATGTCAACAACTTGACATGGGCTAAAAGACGAGACCAAACCACCACAAATAAAAAAATAGTTTTTGACTGCTATCCAGCTGAAAAGGATGCATAGTAATGCAAAGCAAAAAAATTGTCACACTGATGAATGGTTCCAAGTAAATTACATGTCAAGAGACCCTCAGACTTGCACATTCTCAAGTATCAGTTGACTAACATGTACCATCTTCTAAGAAAAAGAGGGAGCAACTCAATCAAATGAACTTTTGTTACTCGTTTGTAGTGAGTACAGATTCACAAACTTTCTTCAGTGACTGAATAACTTGTAGTAAGTCAGATTCTGTATGAGCTGCAGAAACTGTTAATCGAATTCCAGCAGGTAGTTTACAGCTGTCTAGCGAAGATCGTCTAGACACAGCCAACAGTATTAACTCATCCTCCAACATCTGCAGCTCATCAGTAATGCAATTCAATATTAAAAGGATGGTACATCTGTTTATACTCATGAAAATATTTTGGAAAAGCTAACATAAGATGCCAACTCAATGCTATCATACATACTCGGTCAGCAATTTCCTGAAGTGTAAATAAGTCATTCTTGAATGAACCAGATGATTGCTCCAGCTGAAGAAAGACCAAGGGTGACAACAGGTCACTTGAAACTTTAAGACCTGGTATTTGCAACAAACCTGCAATCATAAGTAAAAATGTTAGCAGTAGCTCAATGCACACAACATTAGTTGTAGGATATTTTAGCAAACAAGTAAAATGTAAGGAACAATCGTTGGTTTGAAGGTAATTTTGAATACAAACACTTTAAGTGTATTATAATTATGAAGAAGAAAGTTAGATGCACTACTACCAACATATGCAAAAATTAGTGAAAATATGAACTGATAGCAAACTAAATTGTTTAAAAAGGGTGGTCTGGAATTTAAAATAGTGGACATTTTGAATGCATATTATAATACATTTTACAAATAATGAAATAGGATCAATTTACCATTTAGTATGTCAGGTATGACCTAGAGTTAGATTTTGTAAACATGGTTTATAATTAAATAAATGAAAATTTAAGGCAACTAAAAGAATAGTTTCTTTTCAGGCAACAAACCCTGTTTTTCAGGAAAAGGTGTCCTTCCTGTAAATTTTTTTTTCTTCCATTAACTGTCATGGTTACTAGGAGTTTCAATATTTAGTCTGGTATTTAAAATAAGCATGCCTGCCAAGACTTCAAAAACAAGTGCACTCCAATATGCCTCCTGCCTTTGTCTTTTGTAGCCCTATCTTCTCTAGGGAAAGGCCTTGTTCCACAGGGACATGTCCCCCCCTAGTATCCTCATGTTTCTAGAATGGGGATGTTTCCATTACATAGGGACTTGGGAGAAATGTCCCCCTATCATCTCACCACCTCTGCTAACAACCCAAGGACGCTTCCAAGATGTCTCCCTAGTTTTGGGATAGGTTGGGAACTCTAGGACAACCCTATGACATCCGTGGGACTCCCAAGAATCTCCTGACTCTCCCAAGGACTTCCAGGCATCCCCCGTGGCAAAAAGATAATAACGTCCATATTTAAAAAAGAAAAATCAAAAAGTGTTTTCGATTTATGTACCAAAAACCCTAACCCTAATGGTTTAAGGCCCCACCCAAACCCAAAGCACTTACAAATATGGTAATACCCTAAGTTATCGGGTCCTTCTGGCCCATCCCCCTCCCACCAGGTACGACAAAAATGATCCTGGTTAAGTTCGGTTGGGTTATTGTGGAGTTGACAGTTGCCTCCACAGGTCACACCTGGTGAACTATTCCTGAAGTTTCGGAACGGGGGCGGTGAGGTGCGTTGAGGATGGAGATTACGAAGAGAGGGGATTTTAGAGAGAGGGGAGAAGCTGAGGGGGGGGACGGTATGGTATGGGGGAGAGAGAGATGGGAATTTTAGAAATATGGGAGAAGTTTAAATTGAATGGCCAGCAAAAGTCAATGTCTCCGTCGGGCATATGATAGAACCTTTGTTCTAATCCAACACTGTCTCATGTCCTCCATCACCACACTCCCCTTAGAATATTCTTTTTCAAGGAGTGTAGTACGTAATTTATGTTCTCCAGGGGGAATGTATGAGGTACCAACATTTGCCACATCTCTAAACATTTGTTTGAAGTAGGGAGAACGTGCTACATGGAATGGGATAGCATGGGCATAGAAAAATTTGGCAATGGAAGAATCTGCCACATCTCGTGCTTGCACATTGAACATATTTTCAACTGTATTTTGCTGCTCACTAGAAGTAGCAGCCTTCCTCTTCCCTCTTGTGGAAATATGAACACCACCCACACCACTACTACCACTACCAACACTAGGACTACCAAGCATAGAGGGCATAGGTGAGGTTGAATGTGCGGATTGAGTTTGCATAAGCTGATCCATAGGCCTTCCTCTGGCCTCCATGTGCAATCTATAACACTCCATCCTCTCAAAATCTTTTATATCTTTACAACCCTTGACCCCATGGCCTCCAAAACCCAATAGATGAGAATAGACTCTTGTATAGCTCCCATTATATTTTTCTTTGCAAATGTGACATAGCCACAATCTACTACCCCCAGTGTTTTTCCCTTTGTCTTTGTCTATACGTGATGCTAGTTGAAGAAGAGGTTTTTTAGAATTAAAAGGGCCTTTTGCATATTTTTTCAAGTCTTGAGAAGGGATATCAAATGGGTTTGTTTGAGGCTGCCCCATATGAATTGATTGGTTTTCTTCCCCCCTCTCAACATCCCTACTATCTTCACTATTGCTGCTCATTTTGTTTTCTTTTGGTTTTTGCAAACTGAAAATTAAAAAAAAAAAACAAAAAATCATACATTTTATCATTTTAACTTAGAAAAAAATGAAAAAAAATGAAAGATAATGAAAGAATAACTTACCTCTTTCACTTCTTTTGTTGGTTGCTTGCTTAATGCTCTCCTTTCTTCCTCCTAAATGTTGGTTTTTCTTCTCCAACAACTCCTTCAAACCCTCCTCTTTCTCTTCTCACTTTTGCTCTTGGCTGCAATTTTATCTTGGCAAGTTAAAATGAGATCAAATGAAGGTAAAAAAATGTTTTAAGTGGCCATATTAGGGTTGGGAAGGCGTGGGGCCCACAAAGGAATGTTTTAAAAAAGAAAAAATTAAAAAAAAACTATTATTTTTATGTTTTATATGCTGCTGGGCGATAGGGGACGGCCGGCCGTCCCCGGGACGGTCGAGGGACGGCTAGGCGTCCCCTATCCGTCCAGGGGACGGCTGAAATATTCCGAGCCAACTTTTTTTTTCGTTTTTTCGAATTACAAATTACAAAGCAATGCACCCGTTAAGGTTAGCAGTTAAATCAAAACGATGCTGAAGCAACTCTAACCAGAATGTACACCAGGATCCCGATGCGGGCAAGGTGTGAGCATTGGTCAGAGGATCTTAATCAAAATGCTTATGCAGGAACTCTAACCAAGAATGGCGCCGATGAAAGCGAGCATATGGTCAGAGGATCTTCTACACTAAGTACGGAAAGGGAACTCGACACCAAGTATGTGCTACCCAATCCAGGATGGAGTGAGGGGCGACCATATGGCGGAGTATTACAAATTACAATGCTTGAAAGAAATAACTGAAATGCTGAAAGTACTCAACACCCAGAATGTGCTTTCTGACCCGAGGTGGGAAAGTAGCTACCATAGGGAGGAGCTAAATTAAATACAATAGCATATACTGAAAGTAGAATTGAGCAATACAATCTATGACGAGCAAGAATAACTATACTGTCAGTACTACTGCCAGTTTACAATACGAATGATAATATCTTGCTAGAATTATGAATCAACTTATAAATCAAGCTGCAACAATTCATAAGAGTTTCCTTTACTGAATGAATGAAGCTCAGATCGGAAAAGGCACTAAACAGACCAACCTCAAATGCTGGTTTATGACAGTCCAGATTTCCTTGTGCCCGAACAGCAGCCCTGTACTTCACAATTTCACTCACAACTTGCTCAAAACTTCATCAAATCTCATGAGACAGATTGCAAAATGATGCTAGTATGCTGGCAACTCAATTAGAACACTGAAAGCTGATCAAAACCCTCCATTTAATTTATGCACGGAAATCCAAGCAAATCTTGAAAAGTACGGCCCAGCAAAGGGGCGACTTTGCATTTAAAATTCAGATCCTTCTTTAAAAATTCTACAAATTGGTACAAATGGGCGCCTAGCCTAGACAGATAGTATGATGCAATACCCAGAACAAATATTTTTGTATTTTTTGATTTACGAATGAAAATACGGATCTTTTGTAGCTAAAATGCAATTCTAGAATTTAGCTAATATGCAAAAACAGAAACTAAAGAGTCACTATGCTGATTACAATGCACAAATTTCAATGAACTCACAAAACTAAACTAAATCACCACTAGTTGCTGTGTTGCAAGCAAGAAGCAATGCCCGAGCTAGGAGGCCTTCATTCCTCGAAGCAGTTCCAGAGCCAAACCGTGTAATGTCCCCATTTTTAGCTCTTCACTTTTCAGTGATTGGTAGCCTATTCCCAGTGTGTTGTCGGCTAGTCAGTGGCAGAATTAGGGTTTCCGACTGTTTGATGGGTTCTCTTGAAGATTCAGGGTTTTGCTTGTTGGAGTTTGGGTGTTGTTTGGATTAGGATTACGGGTTTTGGAGGGCTTACATGCTTTGGTATGTTTTCTTGGCATTACGAGCATCTTTATGAGAATTTACTATTTTAGTAAATTCTAATTTTCATGATGGTGCGGTGACATCAATCCGATCCAACTTTCGGCAATTCATTTAGGTGGAAGAATTCTCATTTTGGCTTAAAGGGTTCATTTTAGAAAATATAAGTTATTTTAAGTCCAAATGTTTTATTTTAAACACCCCTTAGCCTAGTGTTTATAACCTAGCAGTTGTTTAAAGAAGGGACTTTGGGGTATTTTCATGAAATATTTTAATATTTCTAAAGTTTATAATTTCTCAAAGGGAAAATGGATTCCTTTTTGAAGGAGATTATATTTTATTTAAAAAAAGAGAAGTGATTAATATTTCACAAGGAAAGTACGCCATTGGGAAGAAAGTGTTTGGGTCAAAGTTTAAACCTAAAATCAGCTTGGGATTAGGGCGCACCTTCTAGAAAGCTCTTCGGAAGTTATAAATTGGAGCTCGGGGTCCTCATTTTGTTTATCTGATGAATTTGCAAAGTTATGCTGCCGGATTGGCTTTGGGATTGCTTCGAGGAATGAATGCCTCCTAGCCTTGGCTTGACTTCTTGCTTGAAAGACAACAACTAGTTGAGAGGTTTAGTTGTAGTTGGTTTCCTTTTATTGTAGTTGGTTCTTCTCACATTCCGTAGTTGAGTTATTGTATTTTCTGTCAATTTTAGAGTTGCTGGTTTGTATGGCTGTAGGTTGTTTTTACTCACAACTCAAGAAACAGAAATAATATTGTTCTGGGTATTGTTCCAATCTATTTTCCTATGTAGGGCGACCATATGTGCAAGTTTCCAGAATTTTATTTGAAGTCTATGAATTATCTAAAGTAAATCGCCCTTGCTTGCAGGCAATTTCACTTCGTAAGTGCTTTGGAAGTCGTGCAAAATATATAGGGGTCTTTGTGAGAAGTTTTTGTGATCCATCTTCATTGTCATCATCATTAGAATGTTTTGCAACTGATTTCAAGTTAAATGAGTGAGTATTGAGAGAGATATGAGCATTTAAGTGAGTTCTGGAGTTGCTGATTTCACCATTTTAATTGCAGATCTGTCATATCAGACTTAGTAAAATTATTAATAGGGCTGGGATTGTTTATCTTAGTCATATTAATCATTTTGGAGTAGCTCTACATTTCAGCAGTTTGATTATCACTATAATCCATCGTGCTTGCAGGAGATATATTATATTGTAAGGCTGTTAGTAGTACTAACCAGCCAATATTCACATTTGTAAGCTCTTTATTATATTTCCCATTTAGGTAGGAAAGTACGACCCTTGCTGGGTCGTATTACTTTTAGTTTGCTCCGTCCATGCTTAATTAAGCTATTCATCTTGGATGAGGTGCACATAGCAGCTGAACTCCATTCAGTATTGTATTTCACGTGAAATTGCTCCATATATGGTCGCTTCATTTCCATTCTAGGTGGGTGGCTTTTTGTTGAGTTTTGCTTTGGGGTAGAATGGGTGAAAGGGATCCTCTACGACCCGCATGCTGGTGGATTGCAGCGGCGCATTTGTGATGTCCCCTCTCGCTAGGCGGTTCTACCGAGGGAGCGGCACGTTAGCCCTATTGGACCCTTGTGGAATGCCGGTTTGGATATAGAGATTACGATTGGGTGCATTTTTGGAGAGTTTGTTTGTTCATTGTTTTTGGTGGAGCTGATGTTTGCGGATACGATGGCGTTGGCATTCGGGGAGTTCCGCCAAGCTTGACGCGAGGAATTATCTACGAGTTTTTGAGTATAATGCTGTGTTTAAGTAGTTAAGATTGTTATTAACTAGCGCCTTTCGTCCACGTGACTTTATTTATATTTTTTATCACTTAAATGTCAAAAGGGGGATTATAATATTTTAATAACTTTAAATATTATAAAAGTGCGCTCAAACTATTGAAAAGGGATATATTAAAATATTATAATATTTTAATGATGAGAAAGGCCGTACATTTCTTGAAATGCGTGCCTTTTGGTATAAAGGCATTTCTTGGCAATAGAAACTCATCTCTTTGACTATTTCGAATTGCCTTGTGCATCTTTTCTTTGAGCATTCTCCTGAGAGCAGGGTTTGATCATTGTGTCCATTGGAGAACGGAAAACTCTTCAGTGTTGAGTACGTTTGAGGCTGTGAGAGATCAGCTGAATCCGTACAGTTGAGGGCTTCACACAGAAGTTCTACAGTTGCAGACAGAGCTTTATTTATGCAGTATTTGTGCTTGATAATAATTGAGGGTTTCTTGGTGGCGTACTTCTTGCTTCAGGGATTCTTCTTTCAGAGATTCATTTCCTTCTTTTCATGGCCGTACGGACTGCCTTGGTTTGTGTGCCTTGAGAAAGGCGTGTGAAGTGAAAGGGAGAAACGCCTTCTTTTTGAGCTGGTTTTGGCTTCTATCCTTGGCGCCTAGTCTATTCAGTGCATTGTGACCTGTTTCTCAGCAGGAGAAACCCCTTCTGGAGCCTTGGCGTGCCTTCATGCTGATTTTCACCATTTTGGTATGAATCATTATTGCTATATAAAATAGCTGGAGTTTTGGTTGTATGCGTTGTCATATTCTGGTATCACCGATTATATGTAACATATTTCCAATTTAGTGAATTTTGCTTTAAATTTTCATTTTATGAGCAAAATATCTTTTATATACTCTTACGTCTATTAGATTTCTTTAAAAAACTAAAAACAATTAAAGACTTAAGAATTTGGGGGTTTTGAGCTGAGAGCCAACAGGGCTCATCACAGTGGTATCAGAGCTCACATCCTGCCAGCTTGTGGGGTTTGAGAATTTATGAAGTCAAACAGAGAGGGTTTTGGTAAGTCCTATTTCAGAGGTGGTCCCTGCAAAGAAATCAAAAAGCGACGAGAATCCTTACTACCATTCAGTTTGTCGGGGAGGAATTGGTGGGACAATAGGCGAAACGTGAGAAGTTCTCGCAAGAAATGATGGGGGAGGATGAGGGCGAGAGAAATAAAGAAGCGTGCTTAGAGGCATGGTTGCAGGGCAAGAGCAGGTAGCAACTATTCTTCAACAACTCAGCACGAATGTTCAAAATTTGTCAATGAACAGAGCTCGTAGTTTGGATTCAGAACAAGATGGCAGTATCCATAGAGAGCCACAAAGGATTATAGATCCAGTACGCACCTATGAGAGAGCTACATATCCCACGTTCACCAGAGATGATGCTGAGGAAGTGGATGAAGCTGAACAAGGTGGTGAAATAAATTTTGCAGATAATATTATGGCGATGCATGATGAGTGGGATAATTTGCCACCAAGGGTTAAGGAGCACCTTAACTTTGACAGGTTTATGAGCCAGAAGAGAGAGCACACCAGGAACAGGAATGACAGGTGTCCTAGACACAAACAGAGTGATCTTAAACAGCAGCAAGCCAAACAGCGGATTCCACTATGATGGCGATTATGGCGAGTTGCAACCGTCACACAGGTTGGTTGATGTTGGATAACCAGCAGCCCCATGCAGGGTGGATGCCATTCGCTTTGCAGCACTTCATCTTGATGGCGTAGCACATGACTGGTGGATTCATGGTATGACTACTCTTCATCATGACAGGATTACCTCGTACCAGGAGTTTACTGATAGACTGGTTGAGAGATTTGACAGAAGGGATCCTGAGCTTTTCTTCAGAGATTTAGCACAGCTGAAACAGTTAGGTAGCTTGGAATCGTACATTGGTGAATTCCAAAGACTATCTGTTATGGTGACAGGGATCTCAGAGAGAAGGCTGGTCATATTATTCATTGAAGGTCTTTTCGAGCCCATGAAAGGTTGGATAAAGGCATTTGATCCACCTACCTTACAGGAGGCAATGAGGAAAGCTCGCAGCATGGAGCTATCTACACCTCGTAAGCCTTTTAGCTCGAAGCCTACCACATCAGACACGGAAAATAAATCAGATCCAAAGAAGGCTGATAATACAGATCAGAAAAAGAAATTTGCAGCCCCTTTAGATCGAGAAACCATGAATGATTTGAGAAGGAGAAAACTCTGTTTTTACTGCAAAGGTCCGTATGATTTTAATCATGATTGCCCCCTCAAACCAAAAGGGCAAAACAAGCACATGGAGTGGTTTTATGAGGAAGAACCATTGACTGATTTTTCTGATCAGCGAGCTCCAATCTATGATACAGATGGAGAAGAGTCAGAAAATGAAGCAGAAATTGCAGAGGAAACAGAACTTAAGGAGGCTCATATGTCCAGCATGCAAAAAGAGGGTTCTTTCAGACTCCGTGGGATCCTAGCTGGTCAAAGGGTCATATCTCTCCTTGATACAGGTGCAACCCATAACTTCATCGATTCACGGTTGGTAGAGAAACGGGGTATTCAAACTCAGCAGTTTGAAGGTATACGTGTGAGGGTTGCAGATGGGAACACTCTCGATTGTGAGAGGATGATACCTGACTTGCCTTTGAAACTTAATAATTTCGAGTTCAAGGCAGATTTTTATGTGGTAAACATGGGTGGAACTGATGTAGTTCTTGGCATGAAGTGGCTTCATGCAATAGGAGAGTTCACGCTTAATTTGCGTGACATGGAGATGAAGTTCACCATTGATGGCACAAATCATATTCTCAAAGCCATCAGGGACAGCAACCTTAGGGAGATTCACTTCGGCGAATGGAGCGTTTGATTCGTAATGATATGGTAGAGTGGGCTGCTGAATGCAAGCTAATGCCTTCACAGTTGGATCAGCAAGCTTCTCCATACCATCCAGATGTGCAGGAACTTCGAATCAAACATGCGAAGGTATTCAGTGCTATTCCACCAGGCAGGCCTCCTGATAGAGGTATTGAGCATATTATAGAGCTGGAGGAGGGCACGAAACCAATTATGATTACTCCTTACCGGCACCCCAAGCGTCTGAAAGATGAGATTGAGAAGACTATTCAGGAGCTGTTAGCTATGGGGCACATGGAGACTGATAAGTCACCTTTCTTCATCGAGTTGTTTTGGTGAAAGGATGGTACTTAAGTATTAATGCTCGATTACGAATGCTCTTGGAAAACCATTGGAAACGGTATCCTATTCCCTGGGATAGATGAGTTGATAAACCCGAACTTCATGGAGTACTGCACTTCTCAAAGATTGATTTGAAACGAGGTTATCACCGGATCGAGGAGATAGAAGGACATAGAGATGTCACTTTGTAGGGCACTTTGATTTTTTGGTTATGCCATTTGGAGTTTAACCAATGCTCGGTATTCGATCGACAATGAGCAGAAGGTTGCTCCTCCACTTGAAATTTGTTTTAGTGTTTAGCCAGCTGACATCACGAATTTATATAATAGTAAATCGCCGGGGAGAACATATAGTTGGATTGAGGTTAAGGTATACTTGACAGGGAGTCCTTGTATGCCAAGGAGTCCAAGTGTGCATTGGGCATGGCAGAACTTTTATATCTGGGACACATCATCAGCGGCGCAGGAGTCAACATGGACCCAGAGAAGGTTCGAGCCATCATTGATTGGCCTACACCTGAGACCTTGACACAACTCAGGGGATTTGTAGGATTGTGTGCTTTCTATCGTCGGTTTGTTAGTGGGTTCTCGCGGCATGCTGCGCCACTAACCGATTTGACTAAGAAAGGTGCTTTTGAGTGGACACCATTAGCACAAGCATGCTTTGAGAAGTTCAAACTTCTCATGACTTCGTGTCCTGTTTTGGCTTTACCGGACTTCACTAAACCCTTTGAGTTACATTGCGATGCCAGTGGTGAGGGTATTGGTGCAGTTATTATGCAGGATCGTCACCCTATAGCTTTTGAGAGCAGAAAGCTAAGAGGGCCAGAACGGAGTTTTAGTATCTATGATAAGGAAATGTTGGCTATCATGCATGCGATGGCCAAATTCAGGCAGTACTTGATTGGTAGTAAGTTCACTGTAAAAACCGATCATAATAGTTTGAAGCATTTTCTTGGACAGCGAGATCTTAATGAGAGACAACAAAAATGGGTCAGCAAGCTTCAGTCTTACGATTTTGACATCTCTTATGTCAAGGGCACTCAGAATGTGGTTGCTGATGCTTTATCTCGCCGTCCTCACTTGGGTTCTATTACATTGGTTTCAGAAGATTGGAGACACCTGATTGTAGCAGAGTATGCTAAGGACCCATGGGCCTCTAGCATAGTAGATGGATCAGTGTTGGATGATAGGTATTCACTTGTAGATGACCTTATCATCTACAAAGGGAGGATTTTATTGGTCCCAGGTTCTGAGATGAGGGACAGGGTTTTGAGGTCATTGCATGATTCACCCATGGCGGGACATCCCGGGTACTATAAGACCTATCGGCAGGTACGGGAGAGATTCTCTTGGAAGGGTCTCAAGTCCTATGTTCTCCAGTATGTCAGGGAATGTCTTGTTTGTCAGCAGAACAAGCAAGAGCACACATACCCTGCAGGTCTTCTACAGCCGCTTCCTATTCCTGAGAGGAAGTGGGATTGTTTATCCATGGATTTCATCACGGGCTTGCCAAAAGCTCAAGGGAAGGACAGTATTTTTGTGGTGGTAGATCGATTGACGAAATATGCACACTTTTTCGCAATCACTACTACACACACGGCTACTCAGATTGCTGATTTGTTCTTCCGAGAGGTATTCAGGCTGCACGGTTTACCTCGCAGTATAGTTAGCGACAGGGACAGCAGATTTATGAGTAACTTCTGGCAGGAGTTATTCAAGCTTTGTGGGACAGAGCTCACCCCTAGTACCAGCTACCACCCCCAGACAGATGGGCAGACGGAGATCGTCAACAAATGGGTGGAAGGGTACTTGCGTAACTATAGTTCAGGGCAGCAGAAGGCATGGGTGAGGTGGTTATACTTATGTGAGTACTGTTACAACACCACCCATCACATGAGCATCCAGATGACACCATATCGAGCGTTATATGGATATGACGCTCCGAGCTTTCTTGATTTATTGCTGAGTGACAGTAGAGTTCCCAGTGCTGGTGATTTGTTACAGGAGAACCAGGATATTATGAGAGCACTTAGGGAAAATATTCAGAAAGCCCAAAATCAGCAAAAACAATATGCTGATCAGAGACGAGTAGAGCGGTCTTTCGAGATCGATGATTTGGTGTACCTGATGCTTCAGCCGTATAGGCAGTCTACCCTTCGCAAGAAGGGCTCCGAGAAACTCAAGCCGCGATACTATGGACCTTTCAGAGTTGTCAGACGTGTGGGTCAAGTGGCTTATGAGCTGGATCTTCCGGTGGACAGTAAAGTTCACAACGTGTTCCATGTGTCGCGCCTCAAAAAGGCGTTGGGACAACACATAATTCCTTCTATTGATTTGCCACCCCTGGATGATGAGGGCAAATTAGTTTTGATACCTGAGGCCATTCTGGACTCCAGGGAGCGTCATCTTCGGGCGAGGTCATCAGAACCCGGATTAAGTGGAGGAGGCGAGAGGAGGGGGCGGGGAAGTGGCGGTGTTCTTGACATCGGCTTTGAGTTTGCTTGGCCGGGCAAAATTAAATTGAGCAAGCTGTGTCCCTCAAAAGAGCTCGCGAGGCGTTGTAGCATTGGACCCTTGGGCTAGCCGGTTGGATAGATTTAGGTAGGTGCATTTTTGTGATTTGTTTGTTAGTGTTTTTGGTGGGCGGTGTTTTAGATCCGGTGGCGTTGGCATTCAGGGAGTTCGCCGCTACGCGAATTATCGAGTTTTGAGCATATTACGAATTTGATTGATTAAGTTAATTTATTAACTTAAAACGCCTTTCATCCATTGCTTTATTTATATTTTATATCACTTAAATGTCAAAAGGGGGATTATAATATTTTAATAACTTTAAATATTATAAAAGTGCGCTCAAACTATTGAAAAGGGATATATTAAAATATTATAATATTTTAATGATGAGAAAGGCCGTACATTTCTTGAAATGCGTGCCTTTTGGTATAAAGGCATTTCTTGGCAATAGAAACTCATCTCTTTGACTATTTCGAATTGCCTTGTGCATCTTTTCTCTGAGCATTCTCCTGAGAGCAGGGTTTGATCATTGTGTCCATTGGAGAACGGAAAACTCTTCAGTGTTGAGTACGTTTGAGGCTGTGAGAGATCAGCTGAATCCGTACAGTTGAGGGCTTCACACAGAAGTTCTACAGTTGCAGACAGAGCTTTATTTATGCAGTATTTGTGCTTGATAATAATTGAGGGTTTCTTGGTGGCGTACTTCTTGCTTCAGGGATTCTTCTTTCAGAGATTCATTTCCTTCTTTTCATGGCCGTACGGACTGCCTTGGTTTGTGTGCCTTGAGAAAGGCGTGTGAAGTGAAAGGGAGAAACGCCTTCTTTTTGAGCTGGTTTTGGCTTCTATCCTTGGCGCCTAGTCTATTCAGTGCATTGTGACCTGTTTCTCAGCAGGAGAAACCCCTTCTGGAGCCTTGGCGTGCCTTCATGCTGATTTTCACCATTTTCGGCTGTAGATCTGGCTATTGCTTTATATAAAATAACTGGAGTTTTTCGGGTATGTCTGTTATGCATATTCTAATTGTCTCAGTATAATAATAGTTTATGTATTTCCAATTTGTGAATTTTTGCTTTAAATTTCATTTTATGAGCAAAAATATGCTGCGCCCCTTCTCTTCTGTCTATTAAGATTTCTTTAAAAAACTAAAAAAACAATTAAAGACTTAAGAATTTGGGGGTTTTGAGCGGAGAGCCAGCAGGGCTCATCACAGCATTCTTGGTTAGAGTTACTTCCAATTGCAGTTCTGATTAATGTACTGACGATCCTCTTGCCATATGACAGCCTCTCTCTTGTTGAGATTGAGTGCCCATTCTTGGCAAAGAGTTATATTGTAACTGCTGGTTTGATTTATCTAACCCTAACAGGTGTGTTGCATTTCTGATTGTAATTTGAAAATTGAAAAAAATTTGGCTCAGAATATTTCAAACCGGCAGCATAATGATACTGTAGACCAAAGATGATGAAATGAGGATCAAACTTTCCTGTTGACTTCTCGAAACCCTAAACTCCTCTTCAAAGTCAAAACCCTAATCTCTTTCACAAGATGGCGTCCTTTTCCTTCAAAGCTCAATATTGACCTTTTAATTAAATTCAATACTTTAATAAATGCGTCCACTTTAAAGCTTGATTTGACTTTGGTAAATTATAAAATAATCTTTAATGAAGGTGCCACCCTCAAAAAGACCACTTTTCAAAACAACATGAAGTCAATAGATTAGGCCAAGCGGGGGTCAACGTTAAAATATAATATTAAAACGTGACTTTTAATTAAATAGCTCAACTTATCTCTCCAATTGTACCCCGAAGCCATAAATGAGCAAGCCAACTGATCAAACTGAAGAAGGAAGTCAACCATGCCGAAACCAATTGTCAAACTGCCAGAAATAGAATTTACTAAAAATAGTAAATTCTTGAAGATGCTCAGAATGCCAAGAAGAACATACCATTGCAAAGCTCTCTGAAAACCCAGAAAGAATCCGCTATTGAAACAATCAACTCCAAGCCAGAACATCCTTCAAAATAGGAAACCCTAATTTTACCATCCGACTAGCCTACGGGTCTCTGGAATAGGCCAACGGTCACTGAAAAGATCAAGCTTGAGACGGGGACATTAGAACGGCCTGGCAGTCCCCTTTCCATTCAGGGACGTTTCTTCTAATCGGGGACGTCCCCGAATTTCGGGGACTTTTGGGGGACGGCTGACAGCCGTCCCCTACGCATTTCCTGTCCCCGAAACGTCTCCGGGACGGGTACGGGGGGAAAATACCTAGGGGATGCGTCCCCGTGTACCCTTGTGGCTGAACCCACAATGAATGGGGTTTACACCATCGAGCTTTTTCTCTAACTGATTTTTTATCTGTTAAAAGGGTAGTTTAAAGATTATATTATTGTTGAAGAACCTTGAGATTATTATGCTCTGTATACCATTACAAAGTGCATTTTAAGAGCATCAATATATAAGAAGACTATGCTTATTGTGAGGTATCATGCGAGTCTAGTAAGCTACTTGTAAAGTGATTGTGTGAAACTTTAGACCATTATATAAATCTAAGGAATAAATGGAATCAGTTACATTGTCAGTCGACAAGGGTTACACTATTGGATTTCAAGAGTTCTTCAATCGTAGATAATATGTACACATTTGAATAACATACAGGAATATATCATCTTATTCAATTTTCCAATACCCTATTGTGGAAGTGGAGCCTATAGGTTAATGTCAGAATCAGTCCGTATAGTCCTTAAGCTGATTGAGGAGATTTATAATGGAATGAAAACCATAAATGTCCTATTTAAGAGAGTATTTCTCCTAAATAAATGCCCCATGTTTAATAGTTTATCATTTATGTCTAATGAATATCTTTGTTCTTATAATTAAATTTATGATTTTGAACATGCTTTTGACATTATGCTTATAATTTATAAATTATATATATAAAAAATAAAATAAAAAATATATATATACATATTTATATAAATATTATATATTCCTGTACCTGTACCCAAGAAAAAAAAATTGCCATAGCCGTACCCATGCCCGTATCTGAACCCATACCAAAACCGACAACTTAGCCAATACCTTATAAATAGGCATTTATGCCTCATTCCAAATCACTCCTAAGTTTCAAAAACAAGGTTGAAAGTTGCAACAGCAAGCTACAAGAGTGAGAAAGATTGCAAGTGAGGGCATAAGGATTTAGAAATAGTGAGAGTATGAGCAACTGTGAAGACTTCATTTGTCATGTCCCCATCCTAGTCAGCACAGCTGGTGACAAGGTTAGCCTATCATTTCGATCCTCGTAGGCTGACAGGAGTGTGCAAAGGATCATCTGGAGCCGTTGCTCAGTGTTTGGTAGCTCCAGTTTGCAGTTGTATCAGGTTGGGCCTTCGCAGAATCTTCTAGTGAGCATTTTCAGGAAACTTTTTATTTTTAGAAAGTTAGGTCAGGCGGAAGCTGCTATTTCGGGCAGGGCACCTGGTTCAGCCATTCAGCTCAGAATCGACCCAGTTCAGCAGTTGGTTGATTTGACGGAGAAATAAGGAGTAATTAATGAGTTATTAAATATTTAATAATTTGACTTTATATTAAAGTCACTTTATTGAAATATTGAAATATTTAATTATTTGGCTTAATTATAAAAGTATTTAATTATACTTTATAATATATTATTGAAAGGTGACTTAATGAGTATTTAATTCATTAAAAAGGGGACGCCAATAATTATTTATTTCTCCTAAGTCAAAAGTGCAAATTAAATCATTAATTTAAATGATTTATTAAAAAGGAGAATGGGTCGAATTTTTCCTCAAGGCAATATATACCTTTCACAGGCAAAATCGAACTATCATGTTTATTATTCAATTTTGTCTTCTTACATCTGAGCTTTGGAGTTTGCAAACCCTAGGGTTTCTGGCAGACGATCGTTTTTGAAGAACGGAAACTCTTCAGAGATTAGGCAGACTGAGGCTGTGCAATACCAGCTGAAGATTGCACTGGGTGATTTCATACAGAGGTCACAGATTGAGCATAATCCTTTATTCAGACAGATATTTACAGTGATTTTCATCAGACAGTCAAGGCGACTCAAGCAAGGATCATTTATTATTGCTCTGGCACAAATCCCAAGGTGCCGTACCATTTCAGTACTTGCTGTACAGGCCGTACCAGCCAGCAAAAGGGGCCGTACTTTTCATTGTTTCTGGAAAAACGTCTTCTTCTTTCACAGTCTGGAGTTTGTAACTGGGGCGATTTGGATTGCAGAGGAGTTTGCATCTTTCTGAGAGCTTGGAGAACCCTTCATTAACTCAGGCCGTACTTTCTCTTTTCTGCTGCAGCCGCCATTTCTAAAATACCAGGTTTTTAAATAAATTTTTCAGTATTGCTTTCCTTGTTCAGATTTTGACTTTGTAAAAGTTCAAATAAGTTAATATATTGATGCGCCTTGTTCCCTGAGCAAGATCTGAGACATTCAATGCATTTATGAATTTTTTATGAATTTATTAAGCATTTCTAGAGAAATCGCAATTTTTCTTTTTGCCTGTAAAAACCTCAAAAACACCAAAAATTCGAAAATTTGCAAAAACAATACAAAAACAATCAGGGTTTGAATCAGAGAACCACCAGGGTTCTGACATCATTGAATCATCAATCCACCGTTGAATCAATGCATTCCTCAAGCCTCAAGGTAAGGTTTGGCCTTTCATGGCAATTTTTTTTTTCATTGTTCAATTTAGTAACTAATTACTAATTTTAGTTGAATAATTTAATAATTAATTTAAGCCCTAGGGGTTTACAATGTTACAAATTATAATTTAAATTTTAGTTTAACAAATGAACAATGATCAAATTTTAGTTCCTCTAGTTCTAGTGGTAGTACATATTTCAGTTGCCCTTCCAAATTATTAGAGGATTTTTCCAAGGGTCCGTCCTTAAAACAATTTCCCACTAAATTGCAAGCAAAGCTAGGGTCAATGAGGGACACTAGGCTATGGAGGTGTCATTTTGTCAACTTGGATTTCAAGGCAACATCACAAGAGTTAATACACACCTTTATGTCACTGGCAAAGGTGTCAAAGTTTATTCAAGATTGTCACTTGAAAAAGAATTGAAATAAATAAAATGTGAAGTTATGTTGGTGACCGAAGTCTTGTACTTGCCACTTTGCCATTGAGGGTTCTTACTCCTACTCCTACTAGTACTAGGAATACCTCTTAACTCATTCTACTTATGCTTTTCCATCTAGTTCAAGGACAGCCACAACACAGCCTAAGGGGAAATGTAGAATAACCACTAGTGATATTGCTAGAAAAATGTACCAGAGTTATTCAATGTGCAAAAGTTCCATAGCAGAAAAAATTGTATAGGGAAAAAATCGGCAAACCAAAAGTATAAGGTTTTTTGAATAAATCAGGAAAAAATCGAATTAAAAAAAAAATGTAAAAAAATGTATAAAAAGGAGACAAAAACTACTTTTTTTTGAAATTTAAGGGCATTTCCATATCATAGAGATATAGAGAGCAAATAAAATAGAGTTTAACCCATGAATTGTAGATAATAGGATTTTGTTGTTTATATTCATATCGGTGATTACATTGCATTGCACAAAGCATACTTCATAGTGCAAAAAAATAACTAGATGGTTACAATTGACAAAATTTCAATTACAATATAGTTTGTACAAAGTCAACCTATAAACTAGGTACAAAGTTTGGAAAAATCAAACATAGCCAATGACTCTTGCTACTACAAATAGAGCTATGCTAGAGGGCTGCAAATTCTGATGATGAAGCTTGTGGTTCAGAGCCTCTCCTAAGTCATTCAACCTCATGACTATCCAAGATGGCCGCTAGGATCTCAAAATCCTCAGTCTTCAGAAAGTCATTAAAAAGACATTTTTTTTTTTGCCAAGAAAACGTCATAAATTACAAAACAGGAATCAACTCGTTCATATTTGTGATTTAACAGTACTTGCAATTTCTAGAACAGTGTCAAAGAGAACTATATTTAGAGTGTGAAAGGGAAATTATATGACAAAGGAAGCAATTCCAAAGTTCAACTTAATAGGTTTTGAATCAAATAGCTCAAGATAGAGTAATAGAAAATGTTTTTGAAACAAAATTTAAAATCTCAAATGACCATAAATGATATTGAAATGTTCTCATTGATAACTATTTTAGCATATTTGTAAAAGGGTAATTGGAGTGTTAAATATTTTTCCATTAGATAATAAAGACCTATTACCAAAGAAGAGAGCAACTATTTGGCCACAATTTTAGCTATTATTATTCAAGTAAACTTTCTTTGATTTTGTGTGTAAGTGGATGATGGAGTTAAAAACATTGATGGACATTGAATTGAGAATTTGAGAAATTATAGGTACAAGTTTCAATGGAAAATCAGAGCACAAGGAACATTCCCTTTCAATGGTACAATTTTTGTTGAAATCTATCTGGATCGTTAATGAGAAAATATATGAGGCTTGCTTTAGGAGGGATTAAGATAAGCCCACAAGACTAGGGCATGACTTCTCTCAAGGCATGTATTAGTTTTCCTGGTACCTATTTAACATGCATGAATGCTACACTGTATATGCCAATCATTCATGTACTGCTATTGTACTCCTTGCAAGCCTTTTGAACCTCTATGTATATGACGATCCTAAATGGAATGTAGTTCCCTAACAAGTGCAAGACATGCATTTAACCAATGAGTTTCAACAATTAACAAAGCATTGAGCTTGCAAAATTTACAAGAAATTTAATATAACCAAAACAATCCTTCATTTTGATGTAAAATATTGCTACAGTTCATTTTTTTTCAGCACTACAAGCTGATTTTCATCTTTTCGATAGGAACCATTTTGCTTCCGGTTCCACAATGTCTATATACTGTTATGTATATACTTATGCTTCCCACTTGATTATATAGTTGTTACTACCCTACTTGCTTGTCATTAAAACTTGATGGCCAATGTCAAATTGAAGCTCCAAATTATCACACTTTGTTAGCATCTGAAAAGGAAATTTGTCCCAACCTAACCATGATAATCTAAACCACCTTGGTATTGTTGTTGACAATTGAAATGTTAAAATTCTTTTGAATAGTCAAAATCACAAGAATTCCAAGAAAACAAACCTTTTTATGTTGATATCAAGCCAATAGGGTTTCATTTCAGTTTAGTCTGGCTTTCTATATTTACTTTTGGCTAGTACTATTATAAGGTTCAAAAATGTTAAAAAAATAAGATAGAAGCCTTACTTAGTATTTATGATATTGTCTATTGTTTCCCACTAAATTGTCTTTGGATTTATATACATGAAAAACATTACTACGAGCCTAAGGAAAATGACAGTATTGTGGAATATAGAGAAAAAGCACCACATCTCTTAACCATTCCATGTTGATGTCCTTAACATCAAACGTAGAAACATACCAAAGAACGTGTCTCTATTTTAATGTTGTTAACATCTATTAGAAATATATGTCCATCCAAGGTCGCCTACCTGCAATTTGCCTCAAAAACCTAATGAGTTCGAGTGAGTTTTTGATGGTGAATCATGTCCCGACGGCCAACACTCAGTTATGTGCTAAAAATCAATGAAAAAACTCAATTAAATAGCAATTTCGCGTGGTTAGGGTTGCACGACAAGTTGGTTGGGCTATTTTTTCATGATTTTTATGTGTTTTTTTTTTTGTGATTTAAACCCTTGAAAATCGTTCAACATCATGGCTGATTAAATTGGGATTTTTGGGGGAAAAAATCGTTTTGGTTGGAGATTTTTGTGATTTTTGAGGATTTATGCTTCTATGTGCAGAACAAAGGTGAGGCAAATGATGCCATTGACAAATTCTTCTTTGCCAACGGTATTCCATTCCATGTGGCTCACCCTCATTATAAGGATGTTGTGGAAAAAACAATCAGAGTAGAACCATCATATGTGCCACCAAGGGAGACATAATTGAGGACAACAATCTTGGATAAGAACTATTTCAAGATTTATATTCTAATAGAAAAAATGAAAGCTACTTGGGTCACTTGTGGATGTAGCATATGTTGAGGAAATAAAAGAACTAACAGGAGCAAGAATCTAACCAGCAAGACCAAATACTTTCCACAAGAGAGATGCAATGAAAGAATTACTATATTGTTAGAAAACAATGAATACAAGTTTATGGAATTGATCCAAAACAATGAGATGACCTTGCTATAAAGGCAAGAGTCAAACCCTAAACAAACTAAGACCATGAGAAATGTCTTAACCATATGACTTGAGACACAAAAAGTAAATGACCCAAGTAAGCATAAGTAATAAGGTGTGAATAGTTCGTTAAATTAAACTAGTTAGGTAAGGTACCTTTTTCACACCAATAGCATAATCATGGATGAGTAGGCAGATGTGAGGCATTGTTCGTTCATCAACGTCATGGTCACATGTACAGAGGGCCCTTACTTCCTTAGGGCTATTGATTGTTCACAGTACCACAAGGCTGTTGATTTTCACTTCCAAATCCTTAGAGATGCTATTGAGGAGGTTGAGCTAAAGAATTTGGTGCAAGAAGTGACAAATACAACATATGTGTGCAAAGTTATAGGGAAATTGATTGAGGTAGCCTACAGGCATACTTGGTGGACTCCTTGTTGTGTGCATGTGATGGATAATGCACTCAAGGACATGTGCAAAATCGGGTGGATAAAAAAGGTAATTAATGATACTAGAGATGTACAAATGTTTATCTACAACCATCATACTTCACATGCACTCTTAAGGACCTTCTCTAAGGAGTTTTTAAAACTTGTAGAGACTAGATATGCATCATACTTCATTCTCTTGGAGAGGATTATTAGGTTGCAAGAGGCATTGCAACTAATGGTCATGATAGTAGAGTGTCATTGGTGGCACAATTCTAAGTTAGAGCAGGGGAGGATGGTGAAGTAAGTGATGAAGAGGGATACTTTTTGGGTTGATGCAAGATACATTGTTACCATTGCTATTCCAATCTTCAGAGTTATTGGATGTGGTGATGCAAATGTAACTAGACTTGGAGAGGTGTATGAGTGCATTGACAATATGCTTGGCCAAATGAAGGCCATTGTACAAAAGAAAGGCTCCACATTAGAGTTTTACAATGAACACATTCAACCAATTGTTCATCGGCAATGGTTGAAGTTCAACACTTCCTTGCACATTGTTGCCTATGCATTGAACCAATAATGGTATGTGCAAAGGTTGGGAAAAATTACTCCTATACAGGTGTTGTGACCTTTTCACACATCGCCCCATTCAAGATGGGGACCCCCTAATTTTTGCTCCGTTTCGGTCTTTTGGCTTGGGTTTTCTTCCTCTGTCTCTTTTCTGGTGTCCGTCTTTCGGGGGGTTGTGTCCGTCATTGAGCTTAAACGCGAAATATTGGCCAAGTCTAAAATTAGGGTTTCGTCATTCCTGGTCAATTCAAGGTCAGATAAAGTGAGTAAATTGAAAATTGAACTTAATGTTGTTGTCAGCAGACATCCAGCAGGTTTCCAGCCAAGTTTTCATCGAATTCCAGGTACTTACTATTTTTAGTAAGTCTGCTATTGAGCAATTTGTCAGCTATTTTGAGATTCCGATCATCACCTGCATTCAGAGTGTATCAGATTGCTTGCATGCCAAATTTGAGCAAAAACGGACGACTTACTATTTTTAGCAGTCTGGCTTCCGGCACGAATTTCAGGGTCCAGATGCAGAGATTTTCTTTGCATGTCTGGATATTCCTTCTGGGTTTTTCTAGACCTTCGCGATGATATAACATGCAAGACGGGGCGACTACTTCGAGATTCCCTTCCGAGGCTATTTTAGGGTTTGCATGTCGAGGTTTCTTTTGCATGTCGGTGATTCTGATGGGTTTTCGAGAGCTTGATGGTGAGCAAAACGAGGATTCTCACTCAAGAAGGAACTTGCTATTTTTTAGCGGTGTGTCCGGCAAGCTTCCAGATTAGAATCACGATGCAATGCGAACGAGAAACAGAGATCTTTTGATACGCATGCAATGCAAATTGGGGTTTCCAGCTTGAGCCTAAAAATAGGCATCAAAAGTCAAAATCTTCGAACCGGCAAGATGGCCATCAGATCCTTCAAGCTGGGAAATCAAACTGAGCACTTACTATTTATAGTAAGTCAAATTGAAACGTGCTAAAAATAATAAATCGGTTGCATCGCCCGATCGCCAGAGTCACGTGGTGAGGAGCGCCTCATCCAAATTTCAACTCGATCGGAGCTTGGGAGCTATCAGAAACATGAGCTTACTATTTATAGTAAGTCACCTTCAGAAACAGGCTATAAATAGCAGGGTGACTAAAAGTGGCAGTGTCGACAGGTTGATAGGGTTATGAAGAAGCTATGTTTGAAATTTCAAGTTGATCTGAGCTCCAGAAGTGCAAAATTGAGAAGACTTACTATAAATAGCGGGGCACGATACTGGCGAAGGATGATGAAAATTTGCCTAAGTCTGGAACTTCATCCAGCAGGCCTGGCAAAATGCGCCCATCTCAGCTAAAGAGGCATAAAAATTTCAAAGTCTGATGTTTATCCTGCTCAGGGGTCAAAATGCGCCCAAGACAGGAAAGTCAAAGGAAGTCCAAGATGTTTATCCTGCAGCAGGGGCAAAATGCGCCCAACTTGAAAGAAGGAAAAGTTGAAAAGTTTCTAAGGCATGGAAATCCGCCACCCCCTCCTAAATGCGCCCATCCTGTAGCAGGGGTGAAATGCGCCCAAAACACAAGTAAGTCAAAGCAAAGTCAAACGTGTTAATCCTCCTCATGCATCAAAATGCGCCCAAAGTCATGCATGTGAAGACGAAATTTGGAAGGCGAAGAGTCACTCTTGAGGCGTTGGAAAAAGTTCATCCACTAGACACATCAAAATGCGCCCAAGGGGAAAGAAAAGTCAAGAAGTCAAACAATCTCGTCCTCCTCCATAGGCAAAATGCGCCCAAAGTTAGGCATGTGAAGACAAAACGTAGAAGTTGAAAGGTCACAAGGGACGTGGTGGCAAGTTTATCCTCCTCCTACATGGAAATGCGCCCATGTTTGGATGTGAAAAGTAATTAAGGGTGGTAATCAAGGTGAAGAATATTACCAGAGCATGGTGAAAGGTGTAAATGCTAGGCGCTCAAGGTGTTAGAGAATTTTTCAAGGACTTGTGAGGTGGTAAAGGTATGTGTGGCGTGATTTTCCCTCATATGTGTGCTAGGCGCCTAAAGCCTATAGGCGTTGAAATATTTCAAGGTGTTGAGAGTAAAATGATAAGTATGCGCCTATGTTGAAGGGAGTTATAAGGTGTTAGAAATATTTCCTAAGGCGTTGAAATATTTCAAGGCGTGATTTTCTTCAAGTGTGATACGCCTAAGGTGGTGAAGTGTTAGAGAAATTCATAAGACATGTGAAATTTAAATTCTCTAAGGCGTTAGAAATTTTAATAAAATTGCCTTTCAAGTGTGAAGTATGAAGTGAGAAATAAGGCGTGCCGAGAATGAGTAAATTCTTCCAAATGAAGTTGATAAAAAAAATTTCTCTCCACTGGCAGATGATTCAAAATTTTCTAAGGGAAACTTCTCAAAGTGCTAGATGATTTTAAAATATTTTTCTAAGGCAAATTATTTTCCCTTGGAAAATACGCCTTGAGATCAGAGTGGTGAAATTTCTCCGTGAGGCAAGAGCAACTTTTCTCAGTGATGGAGTCAGAAATGCAAGATGATTCAAATTTTTCGAGAAGTCAGAGCAACACAAGATGATCACAGGCGAAGAACGAATTTAAATGATGAAAATGATATTTTTCTAAGGTTCAAAATTGAAAAATTAAATGAACCCGTTCGTTGGGTACCCATGGATTCGAGGCGTTCTGAAGAAAATTTGCTTCTGGGTATTGAACATTTGTGATGATGAATGGATTTCCAAGTCTTTTGAGCTTCGCCGACACTTTTTCAGTGAAGAATTTAATCAGTGCTCAAATTGTGAATTTTCCTAAGGGAGAATTTTAAATTTTCTAAGGCAAAAACGAATAAAATGAGCTTTCAAGATGAATTTTCTTCGAATGATGAGTTCAAGAGAAATTGCCTAGATAATTTCAATTAAATTCTTCGAGGATGAATTTTCCAGAGCAGAGGAAGAATTTAAATTCGAATTCCAGTAACAGAGCTCCGGCTGGTGAGTAAAAAATGATGAATTTAAATTAAATTTTCGAAAGCAAAATCCAAAATGCCAGTCAAAGTCAAGTTTCTAGAAGAATAATATTCCCGACGACTGGAGACAAGTGTCAGAAACACCAGAGAGGGAAAATTCGAATTCTTGAAGTGGAGTAGTGGAGTTTAATGGCACTGGCTAAAATTAACTTCTTCTAGAATTCGAATTTTAGCTATAAAATGAGCAAGTTTTTCACTTGTTTTCACAGCTGGAAGTCGAACTTGCTCTGAGAGTGAAGCATTGCAGTGAGTTGCTGAAGTTTGAAAGAGTTTGAATTTTGCTGAGAAGTTGAGTTTGCTGAAGAGGCGCACTTGGAAGTTAATCAAATTGTTAAAAGCTTGAGAGGTACGACTTTGCCAATTTAATTTGTTGCTGAAGCTAAGCGCCATTGCTGAAGTAGAAGAGGTACGCCATTGCTGATTAAAGGAGTATTTGCTGAAGATTGAGGTTGCTTGTGAAAGGTACGGCTTTGCTAGTATTGAGGCTGAAATCTGATGTGTTAAGTAAGTTGAAGTTGCCAGTTGAAGGGACGCCTTGTAGTGAGTCGAATAGCTGAGAACTTAGAAGTACGAACTTGCTAGTTTGCTGATTGCTGATACGAAGTTGAAATTGCTGATTGCTGATAGTGAATTAAAGTCATCAAAGCTCACTTAGAAATCTGTTCTAAGTGTTGGAATTCGAATTTATTCAAGAGAAGAAGCTGAGGTTTGCAAACAAGAAAGTTATTGCAGCTTCTAAAGTCGACTGCAGCCCCTATACAATGCCTTATTTTATTAAACTTAATTGCTGATGAATGTTTGTTATGTTGCAGATGGCTGAAGCGAGGACAACCGGAAAGGACAATGGTGCCTCAAGACAAGCTGTGATCAAGAAGCTCAGCAAAACGTTCATGCCAGAGTCAAAGTTTATTTCAAAGCTGGGCAAGTTGACGGACACTAATTTGGGCTCTGTCAACCTGGAGACCTTCAAGAATAGGCTGTTTGGAATTGGAAGTCATCGGGCTTCGGTCACTTCGCACAACATCGTCCGCAGTGGATTATATGCAGCTGCTGGTTTTCCGCCAGCCATTCAGTGTTCGGAGCTGATAATGGAGTGCGCCAATTGCTACGAGAAGGAACACCGGTCGATCACGACACCAGATGGCCAAGTGCTTGCCAATCTCACTCCGACGGCCATTGGTGAAGCTTTCGGGATCCCGGTGCACAGGAACATGATTTACAAGTCTAGGGAACGGGCTGAGCGGATGTATGCTTCCACATTCGAGAGGTGCATGGACACAATTAACACCCACTGGATGAGCACTCCTAAGCCATCTCGTGCGAAGTTGCCAAAACAGATCATAGCAGAGGACCTGAAACAAGAATATTGTGATCTTATCATGTTGCTGAGCAGGGTTGGTGGTTGCCCACAGTCCTACATTTTCGAGCCTTGGATGTTTTATTACATCAACCTGGTGCTAGAGGGCAAGGATTATGTCAATTGGGCTGAGATGATCAGCGATAGTATACATGAGCAGCTCCTGAGCTTGAGGAGGACTAAAACGTTTTACATGAGCTCCTACCTTATTTATATGTTGGCACGAATGACGAGGTACAGGGGGATCTCTTACAAAGAGCCTGTTGGATGCGGCTCTCATCAGTTCAAAATCCATGAGGCGTGTACACAGTTGCACCTGTCAAGTACAACCCACTACAAACGTGTCAACGATTCATTCACCATGTACATCACGAGGCTGCTTCAGGAGAGGTTACATCACAGAATCTCTAGAGATGCCCAGGAGCTGATTGAAGAGGTATGGGTGCTGGTTTATTCAGTTTCCGAGATTTTCATACATTAGGCTGCAAGGTTTTTCCTCATATCCATATAGGCTGCCTAAGTACTCGACAGATAGAATAATAATGCTAGAGATATCTAGACAGTTGCTTGCCTTTGACAAAATCCAAAAGAAGAAGAAAAAAGGAGGGATAGAGTTTCCAATTGTGATGGGCAACTCGGATGAGGTGTGTCCTTCGATACAGGCGGCTAGAGAAACAATAATTTATCATTTCTCATATCATACAAGCCGACAAAGATATGACCCTAATTCATAACATCAATTGCCCTCACTGAGGAGTTCAAACATAAGGCCACCATTGAGGATTATTACCGATGCAAATTTGATGAAATTGAAGTAAGGAAGAGAATGTTCTCTCGGTTGCCGATTACTCTGATCAGAGAGTGTGAGGTAGTTCCAGTTCCGGACCAGGTTAATGAGGATATGGATGTTGTGCATCCAGATTATGCAGCTGTTCGAGATACTCCACTTCCACCTGTGGATTGGTCAGAGCCCGAGGTTGCTGATTTAGATACTCTATCCATCCCGGTTATGACATTCACCAGGGCATGGGTTGACAGGAGAGTTAACAGATTGAAAAGTAGGTCAATTGCTTTGACTTACAACATGATGGGAGATCACAGGACGCCCACCACAGGAAGAAAGAAACAGATCACACGGGTCCGTAGAGTCCAGAAGAAAGAATTAGTTCACCGTGAGCCTCCACGGTCACAAAGGGCAAGACTTGGAGACATCGCTTCTCCAAGTATACAGAGGTGTCTTGTTTGTCGATCGAGGATTTGACGCACCGTGATACAGATGATTCAGCCTCCACTTGAGGGAGTCAATTGGGCCGTGAGGCCAATGTACCCGTTAGATTGATCAACAGGATGATGAGGGGACTATTAATCGACTTCGGCCAGCAGAGTTAGAGGCGCCATGAACGATGGCGATGATGTGATGATATAGTGTCAAAGATACTCAAATTACCTTGAGATCTATGAGCCTCGCTTTAATGAAGCAGTTAAGCTGGAACAAAGTTAGGAGAAGCCGAGACATGAGCAAGCGTTCTTCGATGTAATCGTATGAGGTGCCCGACATTAAAGATAGAATGAGAAGAAGCCCGAGTGAGGAGATTGATCCAGCAGTTGAGATGGAAGAATTTTTGAACCGGATCAGTGCTCCTCCACCGAAGAAGAAGGCAAGGAAATTTTCGAAGATCTCCACCGATGAGGATGGCTCTCGTACTCTTCACGTTGCTGTCCCACGAGTCGAGTGTGACCGGAATGAAGCAGTTCCTGAGAATTATGTGGTCACCACTCTGGATTTGGGACGCCCTACTGGTGCTCAGATTGTTGAGGAGTGTGATAACTCCTTCCTCACCCTCAAGGATAGGTTGTTCAAGAAAGAAGGAAAATACAAAATGTTGAAACGAGAACACAAAGCCTTAATTGGATATGTTCAGCAGTTGTCTCGTTCTCGAGGGCAGGATGTACCAGTGATAGAGCCTCCAACAGATATTCCTAGAGAGTCGATCAGCGGCTTAGTAGAGTTGGGGAAGATGGCACAGAGGCAGATAAATGGGTCACAGGAGTTCGTACGAGACAGAGAAATTTATGGAGGACCTTGCCTTTGCCTTTCAGCAGGCCTCACTATTTTGACACGGATGGATGCGGTGGATCATGCTTGGGGCGAAGCGCCTCTATCTATCGAGTAAGGTGATCCAGCTCTTGAGGTGTTGAGGCATGTGCCATTGCAGCTGTTGATTGATGGAGGTGCTATTCAGCGGTAATGACCGAGCATGACTTCTCTCGCGGGCTCCTTCAGCCTATCACAGGGCGTGGCTTCTTCGACGCGGCACAGGCGGATTCAGCCAGGATACATAAGGCTATGGCCAATATCATTGACGGAGTTCAAACACCTTTGAGGCCATATTTGCTAGGCGGTTGAATCCAGATGAGGTTAATGTTGATAATTTGAGGGGTTTGCCGGGTTTTTCAGACGCTAAGACCTTTGTACAGATGACTTTGAGAATACCGCTACATTCTCCACTTTGATCCGCACGCAGACTCCTTAATGCTTGGAGAAATCTTGTATAAGGCTAGCATTCAGTCATGGTGTTAGAGTTTCAGTTAGATTGTGTTCCACCGATTTCAGTTCAGGAGGTTGAGGCCGTACTTAGCAGATTTGTTGAGTTGGCAGTCAGAGAGAAGGCAAATGGGAACACACTACTGGACGAGGATCTTCTAGAAGACTGAATATGGAGCATTTATTACATTTTTCTATTTTTGGGAGTGAGTGGGAATCTTTGATTCATTTAATGTACCACTCCCTATTCTGGCAGTTTTTAGGGTTAGGGCTGAGGTGGCACGATTCTGGCCACTCTATTGATTGTAACCCTAGCCGCCCTTTGGGACTTGGCTAGCTATAAAAGGGGGAGTCCCCCTCATTTGTAATTCATTAGAATTAGATTAGACATTGGAATAGTAGACATTGAGAGAGCATTAGCATTAGAGCTAGATAGTGTAGCATTGTAGAGCATTTTGCATAATTTGAGAGAAAGAAAGTTTTCCCTTTGAAAACTTTTGAGGAGATTGTTGTGTAACACATTTTATGATAATAGATCTTTTCATTGATGATGGAATTCGTCTTGTCATGAAATGCTAGCAAGGTTTCTTCTTCCTTTCGTATCCAAGTAGCTTAAATTCATGCAAGTAGCTTACTTTGGTGTGTGGTGTTTTATTGAGATAGCTTCGCTTTATTCCATACCACTAGCGGCTTGTTGATGATAAGTTCGCCTTGTGTGGTCAACTGGACATTACATTTAGTTTAACTTCGGTTGTGATTTATATGCTTATATGCGTCGTTGTGATGGTGTATGCATGTTAAGTCATAATTTGAACATCTTTTGCTATTTACCTTGAAGATTGCACCGATTTTGCTGAGGCTGTCCGACGGAGGCTAGGTGAAATCCGGTTGAAGTCTATTGAAACGAAGCCCCACATATCCTGCATTTAGAGTAGCATATAAATTTCTTAGGCCCTATACCCTTTTATTTTCCGCACATTTCTGATTAGTTTTAGGAAAACGAACCACATTGCCAAATCATACACATAAGAATCCCCTTCAAATCATACATTAGCTGCTGACTGCAAGAAATCTGAACAATTACGTAAGTCCCCTCGTAAGAACACAGCAATACACATCAACCAAACTGGGTCTATTCGCACTTAAGGAACCTTGGAGTTGAACGTGTGATCTATCTCGCAATCTTAGCACACGGAATACTTCGATCAAGAGAGAACAGAGTAGCCCTAAACTATTTTTGTTCTGCTGTTTGGTGCGGTCATAAAAAACACATCAACAACAGGATGCTGAGGTGAAGTCACGATTCATGAAAGCCATTCAAAAGTTGTATGATTCTACACAAACCAACATCATTTGTATTGAGTGGACAAAATTTGCCAATCTTAGGGGATATTCAAAAGAGGCCAAGATGGATAGGGAGACTATGGCATGGGAGAGTCCAATTTTATGGTGGACTATCCATGGGCCTAATTCTTTGACTACCACAATAGCCATTTGTCTACTGTCCCAATTTTATAGTTCTTCTATTGCTTAGAGGAACAAGTCTACTTTTAGTTCCATCCACTCTATTAAGAGGAACCGACTTACTTCTAGAGGGCAGAGAAGCTTGTAGTTGTACATAGTGTCTTGCATCTCATTGACCACAACACGCTTATGTACAAGGACAGTCAACAGTCTGATGGGATGTAGATCCAAAAGAGCAAGAACAAGTTGATGAAGATGTAGCATAGATAGGGCTATTTTGTATTGCTTTGGAGGATCTTGGGCTCGAGAAGTCTAGTAATTCAAGTGATAAGGAGTTTGGCGTGGAATTTGGGGATAAGCAATGATTTGAGGCATTGGGCCATTGGCCAATTAATTTTTGAATGTAACCATTATTTTCAATATAATATAAATATGTAGCTATTTCATTGTTCATTCACTGCAATATCAAATATGTTCAAGTATTTCAAAGTTTCATATGTTATATCTTGTATATTTTTTATAACTATTTTTTTAAGTACTATATCTATTTCTGCCACTATTCCCCACTGTCCCCAAATCTAGGCCCTTGGTCCCCCCTATCCCTAAGACCCATCCCCATCATTCCCCTATCCCAAGACTTTGTGGAACATAGGTGACACCATGACAGGTCTTCATTATACATTGTTAATTTGTACATATAAGATTCTCTTTTCCAAGTTCTTAAGGATTTACCCATTTTGGGATCACGGGTTCTACTTAGAACGTTTTGTGGTTATGCTTTTAACTTGTAGCCATTTGTTTCTTTAGATGTTGTACAGGTTGAGTCTTTTTTATTCTAATTCACTGCAATATCAAATCCTGTTGACCTCATTGGTCTTATGATTGCTTTCTTTCTAAAAGCAATGGATTAAAGTTCTTAATTTTTCTTTGCATCTGGACTGCATAGATTTTTAAAAAGTCTGTTGAAATTTTGTTTGATTTTCGATCATTAATCATTTTTGATACACTGGTTTTGAATAAACTGAAAACAAGAAGCGCACAAAAGAACCATAAACTTAATGAAGAGAAAAGGAAGGATACTATATAGTGCTCTCTTTTTAATTTTCATTTGACCAACTGATTCTGGAGAATGGGTGAAGGACCTAAGATAAAAGTTGTAGGATTACGGTTCTGTGTGCTAATAATGTTAACTACACAAGCATTTTATAATACAGACGATTGGTAGTCCATAAGATTTTCCCTGGTGACAATGAGTTAAAATTTCTCAAAAATAACCTCTTGCAGGAGTACAAACTAGCAAAGTGAGAAGGGAGCTATATATTATGCTCTCTTTTTGACAGTCCATTATACTGAGTCTAAAGGAAATGAAAAGAAAATAAGACATTAGTCTCTAGAGTGTATATAGTTCTATAACCTGTAAAAGTTAATACAAAAGCCTCCAGAAAGAATTTAAAAGCAGCATGTATTGATGTGGTAATATAAATTTGGAAACAGAAGCATAATAACATAAAATGAATATAAAGAAAGCAATGAGGAAACAGACAAGCGGAAGCCAATAAACATTTGGAAGAAAGACAAAGCAAATATGAACTTGAAGAGCATATATCAAGATCAGTCTTCAATTTCTTTCTTCTCATACTTGTAAAGACTGTGCACGAGGATGCAGTTGATACCACATACTACGCATTAAGAAAATTGATGACAGCACAAATGACAATTTTGATCAAACCTTGTGGAGAAAGGAGGCAAGAACAAACCTTCTCGCAAAATTTTAACATTTTTCTGCAATCTGACAAGAAGATCAGGACTTTCTTCAAGAACATCAATTGCTGCTATAGCAGCAGTCGCCGTATAAGGTGGCTGAGATGCGGAGAAGACATATCCAGAACCACTAAGACGCTGCAATGTAGGTGAGATTTCATGTTAGCAAAAACTAAAAACAATGTTATGGTAAAGAAATTGTAATTGAAACATTTAATAGAAGAAAAGTAGGAACATACTGAGCTAAACCCAAAACCAAGACTTGTGAAAAAAGTTTATAACAAAACAGATAGAAAGGACAAGTAAAACATGCATAAGCAAACTCAGTTTCATAGGAGATTTATTCAATTATTGAGTACTAAAAGCTCATTAATGCAATCTAGGCACATATTGTTACATCCCAAATTGTGACGTTACAATTTACCATTACTAGATAGAGTAAATGTGAATTCTGGAGGTGAATTAATGATGCTTGTACCTTGTTTTCAAAATGAATGTTGTTTCATTTGATGTTATTCTTGGTGAAATATTGCATAAAGGAAAATAGAAGGTTATTGATTTGTGAATAATCTAACTCTTGAAGTGTTTCATTTATTCTGCTTTGTTTTGAGCAAATGACTCCCGTTGTTGTGTCATGGTGTGCAGGTAAGAGGACCAATCCTCCAGGCAGAGGAGAGACATCACTCGGGGAGGAACTTGGTTGGGTAAACAGTAACGAGTACCAATTGGGCATACACACACATACTATAGACTGAGTAAGCTAAGTCTTTGTTGAAGTTAAGAGTAAGTCATCCGTAGGCTTGTTTAGTATCATTAGGAGTCGTATCTACTTATTAATGTGTAGATAAGTGATGCTTGCCAGTATAATCTTGTGTGGAGTAATGTTTCTTGTTAGAGGTGGGCATGAGTATATGTAGGTATACATATAAATACAGTATGCACAAGTGTCCATAAGTACATTCATATCAATACAACGTATTAGAGAAAATGGATATGCCATACGTGTGCATCAATATAAGTGTATTTATGAATACTTATACATAAAGTAGATATACAAGTATATATACACATATACATACCCACAACTAACCAGTTGTATGAGTATATTATAACGATATTACCTCAGAAATTACATATACACATATATATACATATACATGAGTACGTATAGTGAAAGTATGCTGACTAGCTCGCAGTATACGTACGTATAATCTAAAATATAAATGTATATACATGTATAGGTGTAAAGGTAAATATATTTATATATTTAATATTATATTAAAGTACGTATATAATATAGTCTTTACAAAATATAGATATGTATACGATATTATTTAAATTATTATACATAAATATATAAAGTAAATTAAAACTATGTTATATAAATACTTTAATATAATAAAATATATATATAGATGTATTTAATTAAAAGATTTGAAAATCAAATGAAATTTTTTAACATTTTATTAAATATTCAATAGTAAAATGAGACTAAATCACGAATTAGAGAATATAACGTTTTCTCTTAAAAATGATGTTTTTCTCTAGAATGGAAATACTTCTTTGGAATCGAATTATTTGGGCTTCAATATTAAACTTAAAACCATTGTCAAATGCGTCATATATTTTCTGTTGAACTTTATTGAAATTATAATGAGTAAAAATAAATTCGAAAGTGAGTTCAAGCCGTTAAAAATGGCGGATTGAGTAAAAACGCGCGACTAGGGCCAGGTGTCTGAAAACGGCCGATTGAATTCGTGCTTGGCAAAAAAATGGAGATGTGGACTTCAAACTATATGGGAAATAGTCTTACACCAAACCCACGCTTATCCATTGCTGTAGAATTGCGCTAAAACCTGGAGGTGTCACGATTTTACAAACTTTACAAGTGCGAAATGTTAATATATCACTGCTGTCAGTTAATGGAGGTTGAAACCCTCTCCAATAAGCAACACGTTTGTTCTTTGAAACTTTCCAAGCTCCGTTGGTAGCACTGGCACCATAGAAAGGGGAAACAGTTAAGTTTCCAACTCTATATAAAGCCTGCGTTTGTTCATTGTAAAGGACACGAAAATAGAATTCAGTAATTCGTACTGTTCAATCAAGAGTGAAGAGCTGTTTCTGATAAGAAAGAATTCATCAATCTGAGAGTATTGTTTAAGCATTCGTCATTGTTAAGAAAGTCTTTAGTCTGTATTTTGTTAAGGGAGGTATTCTATAGTGTTGAAAGAAGCAATTAGTGTCTGAGAATTACAGCTTGAAACAATAAAAAAGCTGAGAAGAATTCCCTATAAAGCCAGTTGGGAATCATTTGGTGGCAGGCTAAGATGGAGAAGTATTCTCATTCTCCAAACTTCTAAGGGAAAGCTCTTACCAGGCATGTCAATCTTTTCCTTTTTATGCTTTCTGTTATTCTTGTATTCAGAAGTAAGTCTGTATCTTGTCCTTTGACTGAAAAGAGCTGAGACTGAAAGCTGATTTACTTAGGAATAAATATGTAAGGATAAATGTTTGTCAGCATAAGATAAATTGTGAAATAGGATGATTTTTGCAAGTTCTCTTCTATTGGTTTTGCATTCATTAGTGTACGGATTACACTAGGCATCGAAAAGGAAACTGCATTAATTGTATTGACTCCATATATGGAGTATATGCTTGAACATAGCTAATTAATACTAGGGATGAATCAATTGCATTTAATAAGCTACAGGTTACAACTAAAAGCTAGTTAACTTAGTCAAGTTAATAAACCTCCTAGGATGAGAGTATCCTGTATAAGGGAGTTGGTTGTAGGATCTTATAAAAATGATCTCCGTTCTAGTAGATAGATTGTTGTAGGAAGTCTAGGGTACGGACTACCCCGATAGACCAACCTACGTGTAGTGTAAGAAAGCCTTAATGCAAATCGGCCCTGAGTAGTGCATATGATAAATGACCTTCATTCGAAGTACTAAATGATAATACTTTGGCCAAAGTAGTGAAATGTACAACATTCACTTAGGTGTGAAATAGTTGAGACTACATTGTCAGTTCATTGTGATCCCGAAGTACATGCTAGTTCAAGAGTTGCCGTATGCACAGGACCTAGATATGTAGGAACACAACACTATGCTCAGTTGGTAATCGTTAAAGGATACCCTCCCAATCTCTTCTTCGAAGGGAGGGCCATCTATCTAACGATAGGTGTGCGGGGGACCGCATTATAAGTCCGTGGTTGGCGGAAAAGCGCCCGAGTGATGTTTCTCCTCCTCAGCAAGTGGCCGATGTACCAAGATTTGAAAGGACGGACTCTTGGACCTTCTTACTACTATTTGTTCTAAAGCTCATTGGAGCTATGTTAGTTAAGGTACGTATTCTTGTTTCATGTACTTGTGAAGTTATTATATGAAATGGAATCTTTGTTGTATATTAATATGGCAACTTATTCATGTTTTGTCAATAAAGAAAAAGAAAAATTATATTGCCATGACATGATTAACACGTTTACATACTTGTAGGATGTAAATTAGTAAAATTTTAATTTTACTGAAGGGTCAGGTTGTTACATATATTTATTGAACAGCTTATAAATCATGGCATAATATTGAAATGCCTCATCATAATAATGCAATATTTCAAGCACAAGTACTGAATTTGAGCTCTGACAAACACTCTCTTGAATAGAATATTTACATATACTATCAACTTAACTCCAACAAAAAAATGTACTTGATGATAGGGAGCTAAAAGCTCTAATGATAACAGAACCAGGCTCAAAAAAACACCAAACAAGGTTAAGGAAAGAAATGTTGCAGAGCATGAAAGAGGTAAAGCTGCAAGAAAATATAATACTATAAAAATGGTGGTAAAATACCAAAGTTGCCAGGAAACTCCAGTATACAAACAAGGACCACATCTGCATCTCTGCATCCACAATTTTTTATCTATTTTACCGGGTCTATAATGTCCCCGTTTTTAGGTTCTCTAGCAGTGTAGTTGTCACTAGCTTTTTGGGTTTGTGTCAGCATGTTCAAAGGGGTAATTTGATGTTACTAGTGAGTTTAGATGGTTTTAAGGAGTCATATGACACTTTCAGATGTTGTTTCCGGCTTTTGGTTTGGGCTCCAAGATTCTAGGAGGGAGCGTCTATTTTTAGTAAGTCACCCAATCAGGTCCGTTTATTATCTTTAGTAAGCCACAAAATGGTACTGTAGAATACATTTTGATTTTTGACCACTTTCCGGGCCCATCCGGAGCCTCTAGGTGCTTCAAAATTGACTTTGAACATTTTTAAGAGGATTTTCAAAAATTGAAATTTTAATCTCTCAAATGATAAATGATATTGAAGTGATTTCTTCACCATTGGCTTCAATTTACCATTCCAAAGGTCTGTTTAAGCTTTCGTGCCCATCCGTGCATAAATACAGACTTACTAAAAATAGTAACTTGCCAAATTTAGCCCTTATTGAAAAGAAACATTTTTTTGGTTGATGCAAGATTGCTCTTACAGCCTGGATGCTCCTGAATCAAGTACACATTTTTGGGAAATGTTAAGCCCAATAATTAATATGTTGATGTTTTATACCATATAGAACTTCAATAAACTATGAACTCTACCAATGATGGAAAGAAAGAATAGATTGGCTAAATCTTGATCCTTCAAGGTAGCATGAGACATGTTTTTTCTGCAATTAGATAGTGCTGTAATTAACTAAGGACAGACAGTCTTGCTAACAGTTTGCTTACTACTAAAACTTTTCAGGTAAATACTTTAATTCTTATAAGATAGCCACCTATAAACCTAGTATAGGCTGCTTTTTCACGAGCTGCTAATCCCTAGCTGCAGAGCAGCCCTTAGATGCATTTATCTTGCCATACTTGGAAACAAATTTAACATCTATATTTCCTGCTAACAAAATTAAATTACTTTGAGGGTGGATAAAAGGTATAACATGGTTTTAGTAACCTTCTTTTGTGTTTACAAGTTGCTACAAACGGTCCATGCAAGCTAAGAGCAACAGTTTCAAACCTCTATTTTATGCACTCTTATGATTAATAGGCAAGTCATGAGGGCAGATTTCATCTTCAACATATATACTCATCTCTACTAGACCAGCCAATGTCGCCTACCAACTACATGAATCTATAACAACAGTAAAGCCATGTGATTTAGGCCATAAAATTGATTTCCTTGAGAAAACTATAGCATCCTCCATATTTCTTTTTGGTTGGCCATATAGCTGTCATTGTAACAGCTCACCCTTGAAGCTAAAATGTGATAACACTCGAACCCCTAAATTGTGTATGGCCTATGTGAATCATGCAGCCTAAGGATATATTTTACTGATGAAGCAGTCTTGTGAAGTGAACTGATAAGTTGTTGGCCTTCTCGGCAATTTGTGGTCCATTTAGACCTTACTGATCTGATAAGTGTAAAATACCTGTTAGCTTCCCCTCTATATTGGATAGGTTGTTAGTTATTGACTTTTGAGGTTGAGGTTGTTCAAAAGCTTGAGGATAGTAATCCTATGTCTCTAGTTGTTTTAAATCAACTCAAATTTCACCTTGGAATGCCCTCCATCCTACAACTATTGTGCCTAGAATTCCAATAAATACCACGCTACTAGATGACCACAAGCCTAAACTGAAATATTCCGAGCCAAATTTTTTCAATTTTTACCAAGTACACAACAATGCAGAGAGCAACCGTTAGGGTTAGATAAATCAAACCAGCAGATTACAAATAACTCGTTGCCAAGAATGCACACTCAATCTCAACAAGAGAGAGGCTGTCATATGGCAAGAGGATCGTCAGTGCCTTAAACAAAATGCAACTGGAGGTAACTCTAACCAAGAATGTGTTCGCGAAGGACGAACATATGGTCAGAGGATCTTCTACGCTACAAGTACTGAAAACAAATTCAACACCAAGCATGTGCTACCCAATCCAGTATGGAAATGAGGCAACCATATGGAGTGTTAATAATTACAATGCTAAAAAGGGAAATAAGCTAGAATGCTGAAGTACTCGACGTCAAGAATGTGCTTTCCAACCCAAGACGGAATGGGAGCTACCATATGACGGAGATATAAAGAAATACAATAGCGTATACATAATGTAAAGTAAGACTGAGAGAAATGCTGACAGTACTACTATTCAACTTACAATGAATATTTAAATGCCTGCAAGATCAAGTATTAGAGCTCTTCAAATTGCTGCAACAACAAGGAATCTTTTACAAAGCCTTTAACGCTTTCCTAACACCAATCCAAGAAGGAGAATGCAGATTTCTCAAATCAGATTATGACAGACCTGCACTTTAAAATATATAACCAGCAACACAGATCCTTGTCAAAATGCTCATAACTCTCTCATTTCCCACCCAAATGATTTCAAATTTGATGCAAAGGACCCTCAAGAAGATGGCGCCTAGTTTAGTAATAAGAAATGGCATCTAAAAGTGGTTATTAATTACTGACACGAATCCCAAGGCACTCCAGAAAGTACAGCCTTCAAGGAATGATGAATTTGCATTATAAAATCATAAACTTCGTATTAAAATCTGCAAATATTCATGAAGGGGCGCCTCTAACAGGGAAACACAATGAGACAATACCCAGAATGAGAATGTTTAAGATTTGAGACTTGTGAGCAGAAATACACATTCAGCAGTCATGACCAGCAACTCTGGAATTGACAGGAAATGATAAAACTCAACTACAAAGGATAGGAAACCAACTATAACTGAAAAAACAAATCAATAACACTCAAACCTCTCAACTAGTTGCTGTTTTTCAAGCAAGAAGAAGAGCCAAGCTAGGAGGCCTTCATTCCTCGAAGCAATCCCAAAGCCAATCTGGCAGCATAACATTCCTGTAGACAAAAGATGATTCAAAGAGAACCAATGGCTTCCTTTTATAATTTCTAGTTGACCCGTCTCGAAACCCTAATCTTCTTTTTTGAATCAAACCCTAATTCTCCAATAGGTGGCGTCCCACTTTCCCAAGCACAACTTTGACTTTTAATATCACTTTATTTCTTCCTTGAAGTTGGCATCCAATTTATGCTTGAATTAAACTTCTTTATAAGAAATATAATTAGTTTCCTTCAATGAAGCGCCACCCAAAAAGAACATCTTTTAAAAACAACTTAAAGTGAAGTTGCTAGGCCAAGGGGGTCAATGTTAAAATATAACATTAAAACATGACTTAATTGAAATAATTCGACTTATCTCTCCAATTGTGCCCCAAAGCCAAAAATAAGTAAGCCAACTGATCAGTCTGAAGTAGAAAGCCAACCGTCCTGAAACCAACAGGACCACTGCCAGAAATAGAATTTACTAAAAATAGTAAATTCCAGAAAGTGCTCGGAATGCCAAGAAAAACATACCACTGCGAAGCTCTCTGAAAACCCAGAAAGAATCTGCCATTAAAACAACCAACCTCGAGCAAAAGCATCCTCCAAAACGTGAAACCCTAATTTTGCCACTGACTAGCCGACAGCACACTGGGAATAGGCTATCAATCACTGAAAAGTGAAGCGCTAAAAACGGGGACATCACATAAACCTACATGATATCCCCAATATCATGTAGGTGACCAATGCTAGAAGCTACTGTTGTATCTTATGGATTAGCCTACCTTCACTAGTAGCACAAAGGTGAAGAGTGACAAGAGCTATCCTGGCTGTGATACTAGAGTGGTACAGTTGGTTGTTACCAGTACCATGCAAGTAACAAGTATTAGGAGCTAATTGTTGTATAGAGGGGATTAGCCAGCTATCACTAGTAGCACAGAGGTGACCAATGTTAGGTGCTACTCATATGATGAAGGGGTTAGTCAATCATATCACCAAGGCCACGTGGTGTTATATGTCTGGTACTACTCCCTTCATGGGTGGACAAACTCGTCACCAGTGGTCTAGGGTGATAGACATCAAAATCCACCAACTTGGAAAGGTTCACAGCTTGTGGAAATCCCATTTTCATCCTACATGACCATTTTGGGATTGAGGATGTGTTGTACCCAAAATAATTTTTTGGCATTTTGTATAAATTTTGCTAAATCTTGATAAAATGCCATCAAAAGTCTATTTTAGGTCACACCAAACATAGGGTCTTTGTGGGTTTCTGTCAAGGAACACGTGCAAAATTCTGAAAATTTGAAAATTAGGGTTTTACGCCCCTATTTTCAAGGAAACCCCCAAAAATAGGACCTTCCTAGAAATGATTGAAAATGATTTTGATAGGATTAAATGACTTCACGATCACACTGGTCAAGTCAGAATCATCAAAAGACACGTTTTACTCTGGTGGGTCTATTTATATTTTTCAGGAACAAAGTTAGGAGCTTTGCAGCCATTAATGGCAGATTGGCCAGTACCAGGTGCTGAAAGCTAAGCTTCAAAAGCTTCAACGATGCAACCATGGCGAAAAAGATCTAAAAAGATGTTGTTTGATGAAGGAGATTCTTGAAACCCAAAAAGGTCAAAATTTGACTAGCTCTGGAAATGTTACGAAGGAGAGATCAGTTCGCAATGTTGAAAAGAGCCTTTTTCAAGCAAGGGCGCCCATGATCTTTAAAGGTCAAATGCAGCCTATTGAATCATCCAAGGCAGTCATCCTCGACGTTTGCTTGTTGGCTCGACAACAAACAAATAGCTAGATCATATGATAAGTTGATCATAAGCAGTTGCCGACGAAGCAAAAAGAGGCAGTTGACGAAGTATCAAGAAACGGCTGTCGAAAGTGAAGATCAAAGCGAAAAAGAGCCTTTTCCAAGGAAAGGCGCCCTTCTTTCTGGACCTCTAGATGTTGTTAGATGACTAAAGGCCTCCCAGGACAATCTTCTCAATCTAGGTAGATCTCGATAACGCAACTACGAGCACAGGCATCTAACGAAGCAATCAACGAATAATTAGGATCAAACCAGGGCACATTTCAGATAAAGATAGCTAAGCAAAAGAGCAAAAGCGTCCTTTTCAATGAGGGGTGCCCTTAAATAAAGGGACCCTAAACTGACTTCTGAGTTTTCCAACTCCAGTCATCTTTGGCGAAACAGAGCTGGCTACCTGACGAGATATCAAACGAGATCATCTGATTCTCCGATCAACGAGAAATCCAGATCAAAGCACGAGAGGTCAATTCAAAAGGCTAAAGAACGAAGATTGAAAATTCACCAAGGCAAAAGCAAAAGCGCCCTTTCTTGGAAAAGGTGCCCTTTCTTTTGAGGCCTTGAACTTAGCTTTTTGTCATCATGTCTCCCAGGCACTTCTCTTCAGGTTGGATCTAGCTAAATAGTGAATGTACCAGCAACAACTCAGGATCAATAGATCAATCTAGATTCAGGATCAAACTGGGGTCATTCAACAGAGAAAATAATAAAAAACTTGCAAAACTCAAAAGGGATGCCTAGAAGAAGTCAAAGGCCAAATTGTTGACTAATGTCAAGATATTTTGAGATAAACTTGGCCAACTCACTCCACGATCAGTGGAAATCACCTTTTTGAACTTCAGATCAAGCCAAAACAACTTTTGATCATGAGTTAAGTCCCCAAACTTGTGGATCTAAGGCTTGAGTCTATATAATCAAGGTATAGGCGTCCTACTTCATTATTTCATTGCAGGTTGATGATCAAGAACAACCATAAGCTCTCAAGGACGCCATTTACAGATCTGGACAAGGTTTTCATCCGTTCTTCAATATTTCTTGCAGATCTGAAGCAGAAGAAGATTGCTAATCTGAGGTTGGATTCAGAGACAGATTTTCTCGGAGAGTCAGATAAAAACTTCCAATCCATCTTCTGTCTACTTCCTCTCTTCTTGTCTTAGGTTTTCTTGCATATTACAAAAAAGAAACAGGCTACATCAGATCTGATCAACTGGGTAGATTCAGCATAATTTTCCAGTGAAATCCATCTCACTAGATTTTCCAGAATCAACAAACTTGCTGCTACTGCTGCTCCCGCTTCTTCGAAGGGTACTCCAAGTTGAGGAGTGACTCGGAATGTTGCCAAGATATTAGTATCTTTGGTCACATATTCTGGAGTATAATAAGTTAATCTGTAATCTTTAACACCAGCTTGGAATCCGACACTTGCTTTAGTATTTAAAAAATCACTTTTGTATTTAAATTTTTTTGTACAAAATACACATTTTGTAGCCTTTATTTTTGGGGGTTTTTCCGAAAAAGTTTCAGAATCAAAATTCTAAGGAACTGGGCTTGTTCAGCATTGAAGCATGAACAAAACCCATGTGCCAGAATTTTTCCAGAAAAAATACTTCTCGACAGGGTGCTATTTTCAGGGGTTTCTGAAAATTATCAGAACAAGGTCAAGTTTACAGTCAATCTTTAAGTTTTTCAAGATGCAGTACTCTCAGGTACAATACAGGACCAAGACAGCCCTATTTCATGATTACTTGAAAACAGTTGACACAAACTTACATCAGGTAAACCCAGTGGTTGATCTGCAATAGCTGGAGGGCATGAATCAGATCACATTGCAGAATATTGAAGAATCCGGGTTGCTACAGGCTGCGTCCATCCCCGTCACATTAAAGAGTGTGGAGCTTGTAATCGCTTGTGTCAAGCATTACAATCCTACCACTAGAGAAATCAGAACAGTGGATGGGAGAATTGTTTGCAGTCTAAAGCCTCAGGATATTGAAAAGTGCTTTGATATTCCATCATGTCCTAACAACAAAGTCATATCAGTGACAGAATGCGAGAAGGCATTCGAGACGGCCAAAGACAAATGTCAAAGGATAATAGCTGAAAAAATGGCTAAAAGTGATAGGCTAGCTTGCCTAAGTTGGTGGGATGAGGAGAATGTAAAGATGAGTACGCAGTGTTAATCACTCTACTCAATAGAATCACTGGAGAAGAGGATAGCAATCAATTCCAGTCATGGATGTATTATGTCATTGCGAAAATCATCGGCAAAAGGGAACATTATGACTGGGCCACTCTGATTAGTGACATACTCCAACAGATCACCGGGTATCTGGAAGCTCATAGGTTCCACATGTGTTCTTACCTGGTATACTTGTTTGCCTTCCAAGGTGATTTCAGGATATTGAACAATGTGGGAACTTTAGGTGTGCAGAAGGTTCATGAGCATTTTACACGTCTTGAGTTTACTCAAGCGTGTTATCATGGAATCTAGCAGCGCTTGATTCACGGATAACCCCCCTACGAAACTTGTCTGTTTCCTAGGATTCGTGAAGTTCAAGTACGCATAACGAAGTGATTTTCAAGCCACCTCGAAATGCGTTCCAAAGTCTCGAATAGTCAATTCAAGCATTCCCCCATGTTCGCCTCGCAAAGACCTTTGAAACGAGCTCCTTCGCGAAGTCGCACTGTTCGTACTTAGCGAATTGTGAAAAATGCAGTGGCACTGAAAAAGTGCGCTCCTGCCCTGAAGCCAAATTTGGCTAAGTCTGAAAAGTGCAAGGGCGCTAAAATTTAGCGCCCCTGCATGAAGTGACTTTTTCCAAAATGTAATAGCTCTAAATTTTAGCGCCATTACACTTTTTCCTGACACTTAAACTTTTTCTAGCCCTGGCGCGTTTCTTCATCTTTTTCGCGTTTTTTCAATCCACTTTTCGTGCCTAAATTTATTGCTCGACTTGAGTTAGGTTTTCGATTTTCTCTTTTGCTTAAAGGTGTTTTAATTCGCCATTTTTATTGTTATGATTTTTGTTCTTCCTCTCTTCATGTTGGGCGAGTTTTCTTCAAACTGCAAATACGTTTTTTGAGTTTTTCGACATCCCTCTCCAGCGTTTTTCGCGTTTCATCTTTGTAAGTTGTTACCCTTGCTTTCTCTTTATTCTCCAATTTCAATGGCAACTCCATGCAGACAAACTTTGCCAACTCAGAGCGCCATTTCCATTCATCCCTACATTTGTTTTACCAAAAAAGTGCTCAAGATGCTGAAGCGCCAAAATTTAGCGCCATGACATGTTGAAAATACCAGAATAAATTCTAACTCTGAAAAGTGCAAGGGCGCTAAAATTTAGCGCCCCTGCATCAAAGACTGAAATCTCCAAAAATGTAAGGGCGCTGAATTTTAGCGCCCTTACACTTTTCACAATCTTTTTCCAGACTTAGTCATTTTTTGTGCAATGGAGCTGAATTTTAGCACCTTTACACTTTTGGCAGTTTTTACCTTAGTCTCTTCAAACTCGCTCTATTTCCATTCCGGACCCCGTTTCTTCGCTCCCGCATCGTTTTCCGTGCCTAGTTGCTCGTTTCACACTTGCTCAACATCATTTCTCGCTTCCCGCTTCCCAATGCTGCTTTTTCTGCTAACGCCTGTTGATTCACCATCCTTGCAGTTTCTCTCCAGATCTCGTCAAGTGATCCCGAAGGTGACGTCCTTTGATCTTGGTTCTTCCAAATAAAAAGTTCGTGCAGGAGACCAGGAAGAAGTATGAAGACTTCGCGCCCAAGCAAAGAAAAATGAAGAAGCTTCCTGTTCTCCATGTTAGACATTTCCGGTGCATCCTTTTATGCATCTTGTAAATATTTCTCGACATTTTCGAATGTCATTTTGTAAATTGTAATTACACCAAGTCCAAAGATGTAATATTTTCAAAACAAATTACACTTTGACTTTGGTCAAAGTTAGGTGAGATCTCCTAAAATCGCTCACCTAACTTTCCCTGATTTTCTCAATCTCTTTCCTTCTTTTGCTCATCCCTCTTTCTATATAATGTGAGGGATTTTCATTGTAATAGGATCTTTTAGCCTTTTGCAACGAAGTGCTGCCCTTTTGTAAGCAAATTTGTGAAACTTTGCGTTCATGCTTTGTGAATGAGATTCATTAATAAAGAAAAGGATTGCAAGCCAAACTTTGCGTTGGATTCGATACTTTTGTGAGTTAATCTGATTTGGTAGTGATTAGTTCAAAGAATCTGAAAGACTCTAAGTAGTTGATGTAAACTTTGTGTTACATTTGTTATTTAGATTGCATTGTTATTTTTGTTTATCATTGGTTGAGTGATCTACAAGACTTTGTGCTTGTAATCATTCATGCCTGCATGTTCCGTCGAAGCGATTCACAAGACTCTGTGCTTCAACGTCGCGTCGCTCGAAGAATTTGCCGCGCCTGAAAGACTTTGTGCTTCTAACGAGGCAACGGCACGCCATACGTATCCAACACCCATAAAGCCACGGAACGACTTTGTGCCTTCTGAGAGCCTTTCCTACTTTATTTTGTTTGTTATTAATCACTTCTGGTATCTCTACGCTTCGCTTTGACGAGATAGAGATATTGGTATTACTGCTAGTTGTTTGCTTCAAGTTATCAAGAATTCTGAACTTCCAACAAGTGAAGCATTGTAAACATCTTCTCTGAAAAAAGAGAGAAGGATGAATGTAACACACCCCCCCCACTCCGTAAGTTTCGTGTACATTTTGTAATTACTTGTTTGATTTACTATCGCTTCTGTTAGCAGTAAGAAGGGCGCCTCCCCTTTCCGAGAGGAGAGATTCACATCTCACATAGCTGTGGATGAGTCCAAGTTGTGTAATCTATCGAAAGCTGATTACATAATTTTCACCCAACAAAGCGGAGCGACACTTCAAAAGAACAAGTGATCACTTCATTATGCACACCGTGCGTGAGCTAGACCATGAGATGCACGTGCGTATTTCACAAACAGCCAGAGAGGCAATGGCGGATTGGTTCATCCAATTCCCTACGTTCTACATACGCGTGTATGGCTACATTGGTCACCCCGCCATGCTACCAAGATACCTTTCAGATAGGGTAGTCTTCATGGAATTCCTGAGACAGTTGTCCAAAGTCCACGTCTACTTGCGCTTGAAGAAGAAGACAGTTGTAAACTTTCTTGTTGGAATGGGACTCTATAGATGCAGGTTCGTGGAAGATGCTAAGATGATGAGTCAGGAAACGGTGAGGCTTAATCTCAAGTACCTCATTGAGAGAAGGTCCTATGATCCCAGAGGGCTCTATGCAGCGCATCTCGAGCAACACTCGTCACATAAGTCTTTTATGGAAGATTATTGGGTAAATTGTCAAGACGAGTACAAAGTGCGAAGAAGGAACTATAGCAGGTTCAAGCTCCAACAAATTGCTGATTTTATGTCAGCAGACATTGAGGGCTTATCCGACGATGAAGGGGAAGTCATTCTCCCCTCATTCTTCGTAGATTCAGTTGACTCCCAACCGCTCCCAAGAGTGGATTGGTATGCCAAGGAAAACACGTCTATAGAAGAAAGAACGAGTAGAGTGGTTAGAAATAGCCAACTCTATCTCGACATCCTCCATCGAATTGTATTGTCCATGACTCTGTCTCCTCTGTCGGTCTCTTTTCAGAACAAGCAATGTTTTGGTCTTCAACTTTTATCTCTGACAGAGTCACGCAATTACCAGGACCCATTTCAAGCTTTGCTCCTGTTGGAATAGATGACTTGAGCATAGCCTGCTTCTTTGCAACCTTGAGAATTTGATCTAATTCTTTTGGATGATCCTGAAGATATTCTAGTTGCGATATTTGTACCTTGGTCTTCATCATGGAAGCTACAATGTCAAAATTTGCTGAAGACGTCTCTTGAGCAACTGGCATAGTAATTGCATGTGAAGATTTGGGTTTAGAAGTGAGAGGCACTTCTTCACCCTCTGTTTGATTTCTGCCTTTCTTCTTCTTCTTTCTGTGCTTTGAAGTGTTGATCACGTGTAAACACAGGAGGAGTGTATTGACGGTATTCTTCTTCTTCTTCTTGATTTACGGGTTCTTCATCAAAGTATCCCGCTGTGGAGTTGCCATCGAAGTTGTCCGTCTGTGGTAAAACAACCTTCGAACTTGGTGTTGGTATAAAACTAGAACTGGGAGCAGCTTCAGTGTATCCCATGATTTGGATCATTCTCAGGTTCTCTGGACATGTGGATCCAGAATGTGCATCATTGTCATGGAAAGGACAAAATACTGCACTGTGTGCAGCCTCAATCATTGATCTTGGTGGAGATGTTGGCAACTGTGGCTGAAGATTGTCTCTCTTTGGCTGGTACGATTGCTGAACTGGAGATCTGATAGAATCTGTTTTCATCAAGCCGGAAGTGATCATATTATCCTCCAACTCAATGGCGTATTCTTGTGCACTCTTCAACTCTGTTGTTTTGGCCGTCTTGAGGAAGAAGGCTATCTCTGATGGAAGAGCATTTATAAAACAGCTTATCAGAATCTTCGGTGATGGATCGAATGTAGAAGAAATTCTTGCAACAAGACGATTAAATCTTGCTACAAAATCCCTCATGTGTTCTTTGGGCTCCATCTTTGAATTTGTGAGCTGGGCGAACAACATATGATTGTCTTCAACGGGCTTGAATCTCGCTAAAAACTTCTTGCTCATAGTTTCCCAACTTGTGATACTGCCTGGCGCCAAGTGATTGAACCAATCGACATCATTACCCGCAAGAGTCTCAACAAAGAGACGCACCGCGATGTCTTCATGTGCCACGTGCAATACAGCGCAAGCCGTTGTGAACGCAGAAAAATGGTCCTCTGGGTGTTGAGTTCCATCGCCGTGAAACTGTGGAAAGCGCTTCCTTGACCCTTTAGGTAACTCATGATTTACCTCAAAAGCCAAAGGTCCAATGTTATTACCCCAAGGTAATGGGGGTGGACGTCGCCTGTCAGCATTGTTGTTGTTATCATCCATTGCTTCTGTATGGATCATGCAATCAAATGCCAGAGTATCATTCCCGTGAAATAAAAGTGTTTGGCTTTTCTTGAAGTTTTCTTGCCTCGTGCCCATCGGTGGGCGCCAGAAAACTGTTGGCGTAAAAACTAACACCTCTGGAGTGCAGGTTTGTACGGACAGCTATGCACACTGCATAATGAGTGCTCTTCAAATTAGGAGGGGAAGCTCCCTCGTAGTGCTGGAATGCGTGGAAAAGAAAAGTAATCTAAGTCCTATCTTTTTGTTCTCAGCTGGAAGAGGCACAAGGTTAAGAAAACCAAGAACGTTGCAGCTAAGGATTTTCTGGTTTCGCAGATCATTAACTACAACTAAGCTAACTACTTTAAATCTATCCAGTTTCCTCAAGAAAACAGAGCATGAGGAAATGGAGCAGGGATGATTATTTGACGATAAGCCGGGTACGGACTCACAACGTGAAGGCAAGGTGGCACAACTATCTGCTTGTCTGAATAGGCTTATTGGAAACAACAATACACGATAAACTAAGTACAGATTCTCAGCTTGAAGGCAAGGTGGCACATCTATCGGCTCAATCTAAATAAGTTTATTATTCACACACATCATACGATAACCAAGAACAGATTCTCAACTTGAAGGCAAGGTGGCACATCTATCAGCTCAATCTGAACGAGTTTATTGAACACATAACATAAAGGATAGCCAACTAGGATAATAAATTGCATAGGCGAGACACGCATACAATCTACCATCAACTAGCCACTATATCTAACTAAGGCAAGCATTCACCATCATAATTGCATGAAACCCTATGTGGCATAACAATTCATCACAATAGTAAATACTCATGAACAGATACAGAACGAGCAATATTACAGGCAAGGTAGGCACAAGATATATTTCTCTCGTGCAAAAGTTATGTACAAATGAGCAAAAACTCTTTATTTATAGACATCGAAAGGTGTAGGGAACCTAAAATCACCTTGAGTCAACTACATCTTGCAATGCATGCAAGATTTATTGCTAAGCCCTAATAAAGCAAACTATATAGTTAATTGGAAAACTACCATCAGTTAACCGAAACATCTAATCTAAAAATGGACAATTGTGCAAGCATGCACGTCCTTATTGAAAGCGAGTTAATTGGAACACTACCATCAGTTAACGAAAAACCCTAAATGAAACTCCAAGTAAATAAAGCTGATCTCAAAATAGATATGCATGAGATGAGACAGCGAGTTAACTTGAGAAGGTAACGTCAAGTTAACTCCTATGTATAAAGTCTATTCTGAGAGGTAGGAACTGAAGTCTACTGATTGTGATCTCGAGAAAGCAATCTCTCAACGAGATTGTTAACTGCATCAGCATCTGAATGTCAACAACTTGAGCAATCTTTGCACACTCAAACTAGCATTTCACTGACTCATAACTTTGGCGGCTCCGTAACTGAAGTGATGGCGACTATCTCCTCTGCAGCTTGATGCTTTTGACACTTTTGCATGACGAAACTGCGAGATTTGACTACACACACTCTGTTTATGAGAAATGCAAATGAACTTGCTGCACACGCGAAATTCCAACGGCATCAACCCTCTAAACCGGCTTTGGAAGACAATCGGCTATACGAGGCATGCAACCATATGGACTTTGAGTGACCACGCCTGTCAACCCTTTGAATGCACTTGATACAAATCGGTCTCAGCTTTTCTGACAAAATCATGACTTAAGACCGATTTGGTCTTGAATTCAGTCTGTGTGAACTGCACTTTGAAAAACTCACCTGTTGACTGTGAACTCAACTATGTTCTGACAAGATTTCTGGAAAGCTAAAAATAGCTTGTGAGAGTTAAAAATAGCCTTTCGAAGAGTTATTTTCGGCGAAAAATCTGAGATATGGGTTTTGTCTAGAAAAAGATTCTAAGACAACCCAGAACGTCAGATATGCGAAAATATGACTTCTACTCGGTCATGCAGAATTTTCAGTTGAGAAAATTAGAAACTCAAGAACGAATGTTGTGAAGTTAAAAATTCCTGAAAAATCAAGCGCACGATTATAACTTGAGGAAATTATATAGAAATGATCCAGATGTTTGAACTTGTCGAATTTGCCAATTTCAGGAACATGCGAATTGGAATCTGAGAGAAATTTGAGAAACAAGGAGGAAAAAGACGTTTTTGTATGCTCTTCTTTAATGAAAATCGCCCTTGAATTCTTCAAATTGCTGACAATCGTGAACTTTTAACCTGCAAAAGAATGTGATTGGAGAAATCGCCTTTGGAAATAGATGAGAAATCTGCCTTTGTTTTTGAAAATCGCCCTTGCTTGAGAAATATGAATTTGCCTTGAAGATACGCCTTTGCCTTGAAGAAATACGAATTTTTCTTGAAAAACACACCTTTTCCTTGAAGAAAAACGAAATTTTCTTTAAAGATATGAATTTCTCTTAAGAATTATGAATTTCTCTTGAAAAATATGAATTTCTCTTGAAGCTTGGTGAATAACAAATGAAGGCGCCATGTTTAAATAAGAAGAAATTCGCACCAACTTGTGAACTACAAGATTTAAAACCCTGATTGAAATAGAAGCCTTCCAATTGGTCCCTTTTTAGTTTCACTGCCACTGACTCGAAGTTTGAATAATAAAATATTCATTATGCAATTCGCAAGGGTGCTAATTATAGAAATTCACCATTTAATGCAAAATCAATATTAAAAGTTATCTAACTTCAGTTGACAATTCAAAAGATGCTTTAGGATTCACCGTTAGACTTCACTGATTCCAAAAAGTCATCATCTGAGCTCATAGGCGTCCATTTGCTCAAGATATTGCACTTTTTATTAACTTTCTATTTTGTAGCTGACGGCAAAGTTACAACTGGCCAACTTCAACACTGATTTCTGAGTGACTGAGAGATGCTGAGACTGAGCTGGAGAATTCATCAGAAAGCCTACTGAACAAGGAAGAAATGTCTGCTGGGAGACACTACTGCGAAATCCATCATTTAACACCCTGAAAAATTAGGCGCCCCTGATTAAATTCACTTAGGAGTTCTAGACAACCATTTCTTCAAATTGCCATCTGACACTTCAAACGGCTGCCGATGACAAACGGTGAACCCTGCTGATAGGAAACCAAGCTCACTGCATGCCTGGAAACATTCTGCATCCAACGGATATACGCATGGTATCTGAAAAGTTCATTAAGGGCCTCAAAATTAAAAGCGCCCCTAGCCTTCAGTTGCACTGATAGCATTTTGACGAAAGTTGAACTCTCAACCAGATGCCCTACTTTGACCTCTGATATCTGGAGCTGGGATGACCCGATTCGAGCCATGTTTGTTTTAATGGACGGCCAGAAGGACCCACAAGAGACGTCTCTAGAGGCGACGAAGCAAGAAAACTGCTTCTAAGACCTCAAAAACGCCAGTGCGTATTTTATTTAAAATATCCGCTCCATACTTGGCCATTTTCCGGATGTCTTCTCTTTTCAGCATTTCGCCAAAGACCTCGTACGTACGAGCGTTTTCCAAATCCCGAAGGCTAACGGCTGGGCTCGTTGAATAGATAAAGTAATTACGCTCAAGTCTCGTGAACACTTCGAACGCGAACAACTTCATCTGACAGGCCTAAAGGCTAGGCGCCTCTGGACTGTAGAAATACAATGCAAATTTTTTGTTGGTTCGCCCGTGAAATTACGTACTTGGTAGATCCTCTGCCACGATCACCTGGAACGTCGGATCGACAGGCAGGATGATGCATTGCGGAGCTGGACTAGAGTAGTACTGATGTCAGGAAGACTTCGTATGCAAATTTCACCATCTTAAAGGTCATTTTATCCAGCGCCCCTAAGCTGTAGTTGCACTGGAAACACAACGAAGAAGCTCTGAAACGTGAAAACTTCATTATAAGCCTATCTTCAGATTTTGGCTGCCGGAGCTCTGGGACTGGGATGACTGCGTTTGATATCTCGTCGGATGAGCAGACTAGTCGAGAAGAGATTGACTGTATTAATCATCAGAAATACTAGAATCTACCCCCTCTTTAAGATGGGCGCCCTCAAGCTATAGTTGCGCTTTTGCTGGAAAAGAACAATTTTCTCATATCTGGAACTTTGGGAATTTCAACTTCTGTCACTGTTTTCCGGAGTTGCGGGTCTCGGAAAGCTTCGCTGGATAGCTCATCGGATAGCCAGACCAATTCTGAAGAGTTTGACTATACTTATGAGCACTTTCAACAAAATCTTGACCTTCAAAAAGAAGGGCGCCCCTGGGCTACAGGTGCGCTTTTTGCCTTTCCTCTAAGAAATCTTCAAAAATTAACCTTTGAAAACTCCGTTTTGACCACTGAAATGACCATGTGCAACGTGAAATGTTGTCGTGAGACGCTGTTCCATCGTGAAAAGCTCCATTCTGAGTCTCTGCTTCAGGTTCTGATCAATAAAACTAACTTTGACTGACAAAATATTGACAAAAACTCCATGCTTGATATTGCCCAAAACTGTATTTTACATCATTTAGCAAAGTTTAGACTATTTTATGCAAAATGCCTTGATGAAGCAAAAAAAATGGTTTGGGTACAACAAATGACCACATGGTTCATCTTCATTTTCACCAGTGGAATTGCATGTGAATATGCGCCCTTGAGATGGAAAATTACTTTTGGGCGGGAAAATCTCTTTGGAGTAGTTTTAGCATCAAATCTAGTTATGAATGGCGCTCTGGGTCATGAAGGGAGGTAGGTAGGAGTGAAGAGTGTGAAATACAAAAATGTAGGGTTTTGAGCATGTTGGGGATTAGGGATGGGGGATACCTTATAACCCATGCTAGAAACAAGAAAAACATAAAAAACTTGCACCACCAACTTCAAAAATATATATGAAGGGAATTATTGGGAATTGGGGATTAGGGATACCACAAGATCCATACCACATGTCGGGGATTAGGAGTACATCATACCTCATGCCTAAAGAAAAAAAGAAAAGGTATCTTTCCGTCACCAACTCCAAAAAATTATATGAAAGGAAATATTGGGAGTTGGGGATCAGGGATACCATGGAACTCATGCCACAAAACATGTGGGTAAAGGAATGATCAAAACTGCAACTTTGAAAGATAACTTAGTGTAAAATATTGGAGTGCAAAGATTAGAAGAAGTATGTTGGAACAAAAAAGTTTGAAACTTCAAAAAAACAAAGAGAAAAGGTGGGGGTTGGAGGAAAATGATGCCAAGAGGGGAAACACCAAAACTCCATGAAGTCCTTCGAATTTGAATTGAAGACCTCCACAATTAGAATTTTTGGATCTTTGCAACTTCCAGCAGTTGAAGGGAACATGGGGTATAGCAAAGAGAAACACATGTAAACTTTGACCAAAGGAGACCCATTAGGATTTTTTTTTAGATCAATTATAAATGATGGGCTAAATAAGACCAAAATGCATAAGGGGGCTATGACTCAAGAAAATTTAGGCTTTGCGAAATTGGGCACCAACACAACCCTAATCCGATTAGATGGTTAAAAGATGTTTGGTGGTGCAATATTACATATCCAATATCTTTTCATCTACAAACAATTGATATTTTTTTGATCCAATGCTAATAATCAACAATTCAACTAGAGCTTTATCGACTCTATTAAGAGCATCATATTTTTTTAGAAGAGTAGAGAAGCTAGATTTATGTACATTACACTATAACCATACTTGAAAAGTACCAAGCATTAGAGAAGTATCAATAATGTGTAGGATGACAATTAAATTTTTGATAGCTAGAGTTGTTGGGTGAAAATTATGTAATCAGCTTTTCGATAGATTACACAACTTGGACTTCAGCCACAGCTATGTGAGATGTAAATCTCTCCTCTCGGAAAGGGGAGGCACCCTTCTTACTGCTAATAGAAGCGATAGTAAAACAAACAAGTAATTAAAAAATGTACACAAAACTTACGGAGTGGGGGGGGTGTGTTACATTCATCCTTCTCTCTTTTTTCAGAGAAGATGTTTACAATGCTTCACCGTTGGAAGTTCACAATTCTTGATAACCTTAAACTAACAACTAGCAGTAATACCAATACCTCTATTTCGTCAAAGCGAAGCGTAGAGATACCAGAAGTGATTAATAATAAACAAATAAAGTAAAAAGGGAAAGCTCACGAAGACACAAAGTCGTTCCGTAGCTTTTTCAATGTTGGATCTGTGCAGATGTACCGTTTGTCACGTTAGAAGCACAAAGTCTTCTTAGACACAGCAATTCCTCGAACAGCATGAACGATTACAAGCACAAAGTCTTGTAGATCATCCAACAAAAGTATCAAAGAGCACGAACGATTACAAGCACAAAGTCTTGTAGATCCTTTGACAAAAGTATCCAAGAGTATGAATAATTACAAGCACAAAGTTTTGTAGATCATTCAACCAGAACATGCAAGAGCATGAACGATTACAAGCACAAAGTCTTGTAGATCATTCAACCAAATGATAAACAGAAATACAAAGGCAATCTAAATAATAAATGTAACACAAAGTTTACATAAACTACTTAGAGTCCTTCAGATTCTTCAAGCTAATCACCACCAAATAAGATCAACTCACAAAAGTATCGAATCCAACGCAAAGTTTGGCTTGCAATCCTTTTCTTTATTAATCGAATTTCATTCACAAAGCATGAATGCAAAGTTTCACAAATTTGCTTCAAAAAGGGCAGCACTTCGTTGCAAAACACTAAAGGATCCTTTTACAATGAAAATCCCTCACATTATATACAAAGAGGGATGAGCAAAAATAGGAAAGAGATTGAGAAAATCAGGGAAAGTTAGGTGAGCGATTTTAGGAGATCTCACCTAACTTTGACCAAAGTCAAAGTGTAATTTGTTTTCAAAATATTACATCTTTGGACTTGGTGTAATTACAATTTACAAAAGACATTCAAAAATGTCGAGAAATATTTACAAGATGCATAATGGGATGCACCTGAAATGTCTAACACCGAGAATTGTAATGTCCCTTCAAACCTCGATTGTTCTTGTGACCGTTGGCCTTTTTCTGAAACCCGAAGGCTAGAAGATAAATTAGGGTTTCCTATTTTTGAGGAGGTCATTGTTCAGAGATGTTGGATTCAATGGCGGATTCCTTCTGGGTTTTCAGAGGGCTTCGCAGGGGTATGTTCATCTCGGCATTCAGAGCATTTTCTGGAATTTACTATTTTTAGTAAATTCTATTTTTGGCAGTAAACAGGATGGTAGCAGGCAGTTGACTTTCCCCTTCAGTTGACTCAAGTGGCGTATTCAGTTTCGGGCTTCAGAATGCAGTTCTGGGAAGTCGAGCTCATTTCACTTAAAAATAACATTATAATTAAAATGTTATTTTATCACCTTGGCCTAGTCGAATGACTTAATGTCGTTTTAAAAGGTGGACTCAAAGGGTGGCGCCTTCATTAAGGTTATATTTAATATTTGGTGAATTTTCCAAAGTCAAAGGAAATTAATGTGGGCGCATTTATCAAGGTGATGTTTTAATTAAAATATAATTATTGAGCTAAAGGTGAAAAGGACGCCTTATTGAAGGAAAAGTTAGGGTTTGAGCTTGAGTTGGATTTTAGGGTTTCGTGAAGTCAAACGGAACTTATAAAAAGGAGTCTTGTGCATCATTTCATCATCTTTGGTCTATGCTAATGTTATGCTGCCGAAACGGTTGCGGAATTGCTTCGAGGAATGAATGCCTCCTAGTCTGGGCTCGACTTCGTGCTTGAGAGATAGCATCTAGTGGAGAGGTTCGATTATTTAAGGTAGATTTGTGAGTTCATTTGTATTTGTGCTTTGTATTCAGTTTGGTCTTGTTAAGTAAGTCTGCATTTTTAGAGAGTTTTCTGTATTTGCTGATTTAACACAGCAGATCCATGTTTTTCATTGTAAGTCAAAAAATACAAAAAACAGAGTTCTGGGTATTGCATTTATCTCATGGTTTAGGGTAGGCGATTCTTTGTCTCAAATCTCAGATTTTAGTTTGGTGTATTTATTTTTTAAAGTCAAATCGAACTACTCAGCTGGGCCGTACCATTTGGTGCTGTCTTGGAATTCGTGCAAATTGAAATAGCTGCATTTGGTTCAGTTTAGGGGTTCCATATTGGTCGCCTAGGTTCTCAAGGTACATTGCATTTTATGACATATAAATCGGATGTGTATTGAAGGAGTTATGAGCAATTCTTCCTGTTTGTAAGCTGCTGATCATATGTTTAAAGTGCAGATCTGTTTGTGACAGTCCTAGCAATCTGCATTATTCTGATTTGTAATTGGTAGTGTGATTTCCTTTGAGATTGTAACAGAAATAACGTTGAGTACTCTATCTGGAAAGAGTCTAATATATTGACATTGCAGGCAATAGTTATTTATTGTAATCTGGCAGTAGTACTGACCAGCATCCTTTAATATTGCTTTGTCATTAATTGTAATTCACGTTCTTGCTTTCTATACTAGTGAATTAGTTGTAACTCCGCCCTATGGTAGCTACTCCCCATTCTGGGTGAGCAAGCACATTCTGGGTGTTGAGTAGTTTCAGCTTTCAGCACTTTCTTTTCAAGCATTGTTTTGTATTCACTCCGTCATATGGTCGCCCCTCACTCCGCATTGGATTGGGTAGCACATACTTGGCGTCGAGTTCCTTTTCCAGCATAAGCAGTTTGTTTTAGATCCTCTGACCAATGCTCGCCATCATCGGCGCCATTCTGGTTAGAGTTGCTTTCTTGCACGTTTTGGTTTCTTTCTCTAACCTTAACGGGTGCACTGCTTTGTAATCTGTTATTTGAAAAAACAAAAAAATTGGCTCGGAATATTTCAAGAATAGGGTGCTGCTTCATGTTTCTTCGCATTGGGCGCGGAAGTATTCAAATTTCCTCCTAGTCTCCTGCACGAACTTCTCATCTGGACCAACGGTGTAATCCACAATGGTGTGAATTCTCGTGATCGATCTCATGGCAGATGAGTGAACCTTTTTGCACCTGTCAAGATGCATCTTCAGGTTGTCCAATGTGAGCCTTGTATCACAAATGATGTTCAACGAAGCTTCTGAGAAGTCTGAACTGTCAATCAAATTCATGATGGCTTCCTTGAAGATCTGGGATATTTCTATGGCCGGCAAGAAGATACGATTTTCCTCAAGAAGTTGACCAGGCAACTCTTTGATACCTTTTTCAAGAATGGCGTGATGCCCGTCGACATCTTCCTGTACTTGGTGAAGATCTCTGTAAGAGATTGAACCACTTGAATTCTGTGTTTCAAGGATTCTCTTACCTCAACGAACTTTTCTTTGTCAGGAATTACCCCAACCTCCACCAATTTGCTGAGCTTTACCTGTTTCATTTCCGACCATGACAACAGGCATTTTTCCATGTCTCTGCGCTCCTAGGAAAGTACACTTTTTTCTTTATCAAGCTCTGTGGTGAGCTTGGCCAACAAGGTAGTTTTCTCGTCCACAGCCAATATAATCTAAGATCCGTGCTCAATGATCTTTTCAACAAAATCATATAACACCCTGCCTTTGGAGGCGAACTTCTCAGCTTTCTTGATAGCTGGGTCTTCAATATTTACCACTGTCAGCGGTTGTGCATTACTTGGAGAACCCGCAAGTCTCTTTACAACAATGGCATAATGCTTTGCCCTTTGTTTGTACATGTTACGAGCTTGCTCTACTTTATCCAGCCTTCCCGCCAAGATATCCAAAGTGACTTGCGCATCGGCTTTTGCACTTTCGTTGGTAACCTTGCCAAGCTGGACCTTTGTTACCGTGTAGTCCTCCATATTGACATCACCTTCTTCATTCGGTGGTATGCCAATTTCAGCATACTTGTGGCCAAACTTATCATCGTTCAGCCTTGAGTATACCTTTGCCTTTTTCTTCCCTTTGGCTTTTGGAAGAACTATCTCTTCGAGGTCGAGCTCCTCCGGAGAAATCATTTGCTTTTTACGCTTTGACACTTGAGATATTAGCCAAGGAGGAAGAAAAGAAGTGTGAATCCTTTGATTTCATCATTAATCTACCATTGCTAATTTCCGCTATTGTCACATCTGAACTTACCATTGGTATCGTGACAATTGGAGAAGTGTTTGTCATCATTGCTCCTGTAGTTGACACATTGAGCTGATCACGCATTGACTCATTCATGAAATGATTGAATTCATTTTCAGAAGTGATATGATACGTTGGCGAAGACAAACTAGGAATGGACAATGGAGGGCTTGACAAAGATATCAACCGTATGGATGTCATTGATCAAGGAGCATCAAGCCAGCGCTGATGCCGCAGGGATAGGATATCTCGAATGCCAGAAATGCACATGTGGTAGGGATAGGTGACGAGGGAACAGGAGGTGGAGGAGTTCTTGAATCTGGAGGGGTATGAGGAACATTTGAAGTCACAGGCGATGATGTTCTGGGAATTTCTTCAACTACATTCTCAGGAGGAGAAGTAGTTCTTTCTTGATCATGCCCGGGTTCCTGTTGATCACCCTCTTGTCTCTCCGATTTTGGTTCGCCTTCAAAATCACCTTCAGATCCTTCTTCAGAATCTTCATCAGACTCTTGCCCGCTTTCAGAAACCTCTTCGGCATTGGAGTCTGCTTCTGCTGAATCTTCATCTTCATCGGATTGGTCACTTGAAGTTTCTTCTTCATCGGAATCTATCTCCTCTAGAATAGGCTTTTTACCCTTAGAGCGAGATGGATTAGATTCCGCGATTTTTGTCTCTGGGACAGCCTGGGTATCTTTCTTGCCAACAGTGAACTTGATCCTAGGACCTCTTCGTGAAGAAGTGGGAACGGCCGCTGATTTATTTTTGTCGTGGAGTTCTTGCTGTTGACGAGCTTCTGCTTCGGATTCCTCTCCTTCTGAGTCTGTTCTGAAACTTTTCATTGCATAACCATGTTTATGTAACCATTCTTCTGTGTTGGCTAGGATTGGCCTCAACCTTTCTCTCATGCTGGTAACTTCTTTCCTAGACCATTGTATTGTAGGCAACGGCCTTTTAGCAATGCCTTGCTCATCATAGACAGCATTCATGATATCACCTGGATCTTCAAAATCCTCTGGTAGGTCAGCAATACCTAGATCTCTGATTTGTTGAACAGTCAACCTGCAATAGTCCATTTTACCAATGGCTTCTTCATCTCTGCAATCTGCCCAAATGTCCTCAAAACGGTACCTGTGTTGGTGACCCTTTTGCAACTTTTTCCTGACATCTCGGTAGTCGAAATCAAACCTATACCTGTAGGTTTTGATGGTCATGATCTGCATTTCAGCATAGACAGACTTAGCTTTTTGTGCAGTTTGGATAGTATATCGGCCGATGGTCAGTGGGAACTTGAACCCACGCTTGTGGTTGCTTCTTCGTTCTTTCTGCACTGACATCAACTGTCTGCATGTTTCCATGAGAACCCACTTATCCGAAGGATAACGTGGTAGCATGTAGGGACAACCAGTGTAGCAGCCTACTCTCAAGTAAGTAAACGTTGGGAATTGGAGAAAAATGCATCCAACTTTACTTACCACCTTATAAGCCTCATCAAATACTCTTCTTCTTTCCAAAGCTGGATCAAAGTTGAAGAGTAAAGGTGCAAAGAAAGCATCAGTGACCCGTCTGAAATGATGAAAGCTCTCCTTCAGCTCCAATTGATAGAAATATCTGTACACAGGCACCATCATCCGATTCCCTTTTGTAGATAGACCTGGGAATTGTCTCATCACAAACACCGCTACATACAGGTAAGAATTCATGTAGAACTTCAATGTAGAAGGAGCATTGATCAACTGCCGTGTATCTCATCACTGATTTGTTTGCCCCAGTAATATGCACCTTCTTCTTATGATCCTGATGTATTCATACATCCAATCGTGAAAAGTGGATGATTCCGGCAAGCCTTTCACCCTGCTTAGAAATGTGATCATATCCTTGATGTCATCTTTGAAGTCACTTCTCAGGAGTCCTTTCGGCCATTTGGAAACAGATGATCTAGGCTTCTTTAACCATTGAGTGTTTATCAACTGTTTAGCTTTATTGGGATCAGCATCGAAGATCTCCTGTGCTTTTGATATAGAGATGTCAATGTATTTCTCCATATGAGGGACCTTGAAGACAATATCAAAGAAATCGGGGTCAAGTCTCAAAATCTCATGCCCGGAAGAATCGATCACACTCCTACTTTCTCTGATGTAATGAGACGCAACTTGAAGAACAAACTCGGTATTGTGCGCAGCTGTAGGGAACATCGCCACCAAATGGAGGTTGCTGTGTACGATCGCTCTCATTGAATCAGGAAGAGGCTTCGTCTCGGTTTGCTTTGCGAAGTCAACCAAGTCTTGATGACCAACCTCTGTGTCTTTTATCTCTTCGACTTTGGAAAGCACTACAGTCGGCGGATAGACACCTTGATATTTGTACTTCATCTTGCCTTTTGCTTTCGAAGAAGAAGGAGGCTTAGTAGCAATCATCGAAAAGAACTGGAACTCTGATCACTCTTGACTTGACGATCTTTGAAAAATAGATAGAGCAAAACGCGAAGAGTGCTGAAGGAATGGCGAAATCTCCAAAAAACGTTTTTGCAGTTTGAAGAAAACTCGCACAGCAAGAGGAGAGAAAAGAACATAAAATATAAACAATGAAAATTGGCGAAATAAAACACTTTTAAGTGAAAGAGAAAATCGAAAACCTAACTCAAGTCGAGCAATAAATTTAGGCACGAAAAGTGGCACGATTGACGAAAAATGCGAAAATCATGAAGAAACGTGCCAGGACCAAAAAAGTCTTAAGTGTCAGGAAAAAGTGTAATGGCGCTAAAATTTAGCGCTATTACATTTTTTAGAAATTCACTTTTATGCAGGGGCACTAAAATTTAGCGCCCCTGCACTTTTCATACTTAGCCAAATTTTGGCTTTAGAGCAGGAGCGCACTTTTTCAGTGCCACTGCATTTTTCGCAATTTGCTAAGTACAAACAGTGAGACTTCGCGAAGGAGCTCATTTCGAAGGTCTTTGCGAGGAAAACATGGGGGAATGCTCGAATTGACTATTCGAGGCTTTGAAACGCATTTCGAGGTAATTTGAAAACCACTTCGTTATGCGTACTTGAAACTCACGAATCCTAGGAAACGGACAAGTTTCGTAGGGGGGTTATCCGTGGAACGAGCGCTGCTAGATTCCGTGATAACAAGAGTGTAAAGATATAGGTGAGTTTGGTTGTGTTTCCATTAAACATCTCTCCTAAGCCTAAGGATAATACAATGAGAGTGATATTGTCGATGCCTCAACACACCAGATTATGTAAAAGTAAAAGACATCTTCATTCCATAGAAAGTTTCAAAAACATGGGGATGGGGTTTTGGATATTGGTATAGAAAAAAATTTCGGGGGATTTAAGAAACAACATACAACAAAAAGGGAGAATATCAATCATAGTGGATTATATACACCTTGATCAGATCCAAAACAACATTCATGAGAAAAGAAAATAATAGGTATTTATAAAAGAAATGGATCTGAAGAGCTAATAGGGCCCATAAGAAACGACAAGGCCATGAAAAATAGGGTACTATGTCCAAAAGATGAGAAATTGTAGACATTAGATGCCAATGAGCCCCATCAAGTTGAAGAAACCAAAAAACTCATACCCACATGGGTATGCTAATTTTTTATTTATTGAGATTGGAATTGCCAACATGTGACTTACAACTTCCAACAATTTGCCACAACACCAAACGTTTCTGTTGAAACCTTTCCAAACTATATCTTAAAAGCTTACTAATCTTGTGAAAAGTCTACATATTTTAAGAGCCTTTTTGCGGGGAAAATTTGGGTTCAAACAAAGCATTTTATACCTAGAACTTAAAATATGAAAAATGGTCCATTAAAAAATATAATAAATGCAATTATATGATAAATTATATATATTTTTAAACTAGTGAAAACACCTAGAGGTGCTATTGGATGGCCCATAAGCACATATAAACATTCATGCCTGCCAAACACATTGCACAAAAAAACTTTGACAAAAAACATAAAATTGTAGTGTGTGGCCAATAGTCCAATTTATATGTTCCTATTGGCCATCCAATAGTACCTCTAGGTGTTATTACTAGTAATATATTAGCAAATGCCAAACATTAAACATTCAAAGTAAAAAGAATACATGGTCGGTAAATGATATATGTCAAACCATCCATGATGATTGAGCCACCCTATCCTTACTCATGTTTCTCTTCTCTCTTTCATCATTAAATTGATCCTTAAATAGGATTTGACCAAAAGAGAGGTCCTAAGCTTATTCTCTCTTGGAGGCACATATAAATGACCCACAAATGATGTTTGGGCAACATGTAATGGGATGCCTTAGGTAAACAATGATTTGCTAATGAAATCATCAACATGCTCCCTACTTTCATTATTTATCCTAGCATCAATACCCATAACAAGTTTTCACTTTCCTCTAAACCCCTCTCTATAGATATAGTATTTATAGGTCAACTAAAAACCTTGTCACTAGATCGACCAATAGAATGAGAGGGGTTACATATCTCTCCTAAGGCTAAACAATATATGTATGTAATAATTGAGTCATCTCAGCCCTCTATTCAACTATAAGACTAAGAAAACTCTTCACCCTTTCTTTGTAATGTCTTTAGCTGGGATATTAGCTTACTTTTCAAAATTTCAAAAGCATAACATAAACCCTAGCACTTTTTTATCACCAAAATCTTGATGTGGGCAAGGTGAGAACATATGGTAGCTGCAATGTGAATATAAAAAAATATATTTCACTTATTGCTGTGTAATGTCCCTTACCGGACCTGTCCTAGAATTTGCTTGTTGATTAGGTTTAGGGGTTCTTCTATCAAATGAATTTTCTCCTAATTCAATGATCCTTAGATTCAATCCCTGTAATCACCAAATTAACACATTTTTTTGTTAGCATTAATATCTAAACATCCAAAATATAAGCATAATTACAAGAGTAATAATGAAACCAGAAGAGGAGTGGTGTGAGTAGATCTGCCAGAAGCTGTCCATCTAAGCCCAAGGGCACAAGCACACTGACAGGATGACCCACCCCTTGGCCCCGAGTTGAATGTCCAGCTCAGATCATTCCATCCTCGGAGTGGCGTGCTTAGAGGAAACACTTACACTTGCTTTCTCTACATCCCGTCATCACCTCAAAAGACACATGACCTATTGGGGAAAGCCAGCGGAGCTTATAAGTGGCCTAGGCCTACCGCCCCTCCATGGCCACAGCGGATTGTTAAGCGGGACCCCCACCCCCTCCATGGCCGCAGCGGATTGTTAAGTGGGGTTTTTAGGCACCACTTTTCTCAGGCCCTTTCCCCTAAATAGGCTTAAAAACACAGAGAAGACAATCTTTTACAATCAAATACACATGGATTTTCATTAAGTCAATATCAACAATATTTAACATCATAATAAAACTAAAGAAATCATTATTCTAACGATTTGCACAATAACATTTACTATCTAAGGAAAGCATTGCTTCTATGGTTAGATCTATAATATCTACCGTATGTATGCATCCTTGTGACGGTCTTGTATCTAACCACGCCTAGTCCTAATGGTAATTCTTCCTACTGAAATATAAGTAACACTTGTTCCTATATCCAAATCGGGATTAGTGACTATATATATATATATATGTAGTACAGCATGTCAATATATCAGAAACAGAGCAAGACTCGAATACAGAGATTCTTCATCATATATTCCAGAACTAATAAATTTCAACAAACTCTAATTAGCCCAGTTCACAATATATGCATATGATTTTATAAGATGAAGGAATAACAAATGCAGTATGCTAATTGATCAAAAACTCGTGTCTATATATTCAGAAAACACCAATGCAGATCAAACAGGATTAGAACCAGTTTATACAGATGAACAATTAAGGGTCTAGACTCGTGCTAGGACTACACAGTTCGCCCAAAGCAAATGCCTGGTATCAAGGCCCAACATACTTATTTCCAGGTTCGGATCTATCCAAAAGGAATGACTTCCAGAACCACGTCAGAAACGCCATATGCATTCTAATGTATAAGGACTGTATGTTACATTTGATAAAGCACAGTTAGTTTGGAGTTTGGAACAATGTTTAAGCAGCAATCATTATATCTGATCATAGAAGTTAAATATTAAAACTAGTGAGTATTCTCACCGGGTTGGATCAGACAGATCGGTTTCTAGAGATCATGGATTTTCGCTGGCCCAGAAAACGCACAAAATAATTTCTAATATATGCTATCAGTATTGTTACGATTATCAATCTAATATTTGGATATTAGAAGATTAATGGCTAAGTGGGAATCCCTCACCTGAGCCGCTATTCTTTGCTTTCTTCGCTAGCTTTCTCCTCTCCTCAATGCCCCTGTGGACGACCATCGAAGACCCTATTTCTAGCGTAGGATGCATCGCGACTTTCCGCCAGACGCCTTTGGGCAAAAGGAGGTGTCTTTTCATCGGTTCCATTATGCTCTGTCGGCTTTGAAAGTATCCGCTCGAGGGTTGACAATATTTGTCAAGTGTAAATTAATTATTGTTTTATATTTGAACCATAAGATATGCATGTATACGCCTTTCTTTAATTGATGCTTTCATAATTATTGTAATTTAACCTATCGGTGCCTTGCATTAATCGATATTTTGAAGGGCGCTATACCTGTTGTTATTTGGATTGAGTTTTGAGTAATCGCCCAAGTGAATTATTTAATTATTTTATATTCATTCCCTTTAGATATTATTATTTATTATTTCTTTATTATTATATTATTAAATGCTTTATTTCATGTTGTTACAATTATAATTATAATGTTAAATGGGAATTTCTTATACATTTTAAATTGTCGATATTATGATTGTGATAACATTTGGATTATAATATACATATATTATAATTATAATATTGCCTTTGGCAATTATAATTATATTGGTTATATTTAGAGTCATGATACTAGGGGTATGACATGCTGGCAAGTCATATAGTTACAATTCATGCAAAAATTGGAAGATAAATATGTTGCCTATGGTGACAAGCCTTCTAGTGCAAAGCTTGCAATTATCAAATCGAAATAAGAAAATGCAAATCTTGCCATCTAAGCCATCCAATCTTTGTTACAATGTCAATGCAAATATTAATGAGGGGATAGATGATAAACCTTCCAATATCCACTTATAATATTAATGCAAATAGTATTGACAGCTATGCCTTCCAAATTTACAATATTTAAATCAGTTACACACTTTAATTATTTCTAACAATAGACTGCACAAAAAAAATACACAAGAAATACCAAATTATTATATTGAAAGAATTACAAATAATCCTTCTAAATTCAGCTTGTTATCCAGAAAAATATATTCCAAAAAATTGTTAACATGCAATAGGGGAGAGGACCCGGTAGTCGAGCACCCTAACTTTGTGCTTCTCAAAATCCTACGTGGAAATTTCAAATCACTCCCAATTTTTTATAGTAGCTTACTTGGCAAGTCCCCTACTTATAAATAAGGTTTTAGGGCCACATCATCAAATATGATGCCACATCAGCATGCTTTTTGTCGAGATGTCCAAAAAGGGCCAAAAAAAAGTGAGACCGATACTTGTGCACTAAATCATGTTTTATTGGATCGCTGATGTGGCATCACATAATTTGTTGCTTTTTAGATTTGAGGAATACATTTCATTCAATTATGGGTAGTGATCATCAACACTAACGACTTTAAAGTCACAACTATCGGTCCAATATTGTTAAAAATATTGGGCATTAAATCAACAAATTTTATAACTATTGGAACATGCTCAAGTACTGGGTCCTCTCCCCTAGTGATACCAATTAATAATCAAAATATGTTGTAAAACATTATTTAATAAATATTAAAGCATAACCATTTATTCAACAACTTTTGCATAAAGAATGGAGTGACTCGCCTCCAAAATGAATTACCACAATTCTTTTTTTATTAAGAGGGGTAAATGCTTTTGACCCAGAGCTATGAACTTGTGAGGTCACAAATGGGGGACCTCATCCCCAATATAAATTCTCAACAATTACACCCCAATGGGGTTTGAACCTGTTGGCGTTTCAATTTGCGCCTCTGGAGTGCGTATTGGAAATGGACAGCTATGCATAGATGAACTGCTCTTTAAATTAGGAGGGGAATCTCCCTCTTTTGGTGTTTTTGCGTAATAAGTAAAGTAAAGTAAGTTCCTATCTTTTTACTCAGCTGAGAGCACAAGGTTTATAAAACTCTATGCATTGCGGCTGAGGTTTTCTCTGGTTTCATGAATCTCAACTACAACTAGGCCTATTTTACAATGCTCCTATCTCCTCAGGTAAATTCAGAGGGAGAAGATTTAGGAGTAACTGGGAATGGATTTGGTAACTTAGACAAACTGTCGCTCAGAATGCATCTGAAGGCTCATTGCTCTTTCAGACTTATCCTGAAATAGAGTTTATTCAAGTAAACATCAAACGATAAGCTAGATCTTAGGATTCCCTCGAAGGCTCATTGCTCTTTTGAGGTGTAGGCTAAAAAGAAGATTATTAGAAACAACATCAAACGGTAAGCTAGATCTTAGGATTCCCTTGAAGGCGAGTTGCTCTTTTCAAGGTGTAGGTTGAAATGAAGATTACAAGAAACAAAATCAAATGATAAACTTAGTCTCCAAATTCCCTCAAAGGCGAGGTGCTCTTTTCGAGGTGTAAATTGAAAGAAAGATTATAAACACAACAAATATTGAAAGACCTTGAAACTTTGGGTCAAAGGCTCATTGCTCTTTTGATTTATTTTCTCAAACTCAATCAACGATTACACATTTGGGACAACAAATGGTATGAACGAGGACAATCATACAAGATACAATCAACCAAATAACTCTTGGACAAAGAGTGAATAGATATTGACTTGCAAGCTTGAAGGCACAACAGCGCAACAATTTTGTGTAGTAATAAAAGTTAAACAATAATGAGCAAGGTTGCTCTTATTTATAGAAGCTCAAAGGAGTAGGGAACCCTAAAATCTCCTTGAGTTAACATTCAGTTCTTGCCAATCAGCAAGATTTATTCCTATGTCTGATTAAATGTAACCTAACAGTTAACTGGAAAGACTACTTTAGTAAACTGATTCTAAACTAAATAGAACTCCACCGTACAAAGGTGTCTCCAAAAATAGACATACATAAAAGGTGGGACAGTGAGTTAACTTGGAAAAGGCATCAAGTTAACTGCTTGTCTTAAATGCTATTTTTGGAGAAGGTAGGACGTCCCAACTGGCAATTCACACTTCAGCACTTTGAGTAATTAACTCATCCAACCAACTGTTAACTGTCTCTGTGTCTGGACAACTGATACTTCTCAGGATGATGACGTCATGTCTTCACAGCATCTCCTCGCCATTTGCAATCTGATCTTGGAGTTCACTCCTCTTTATAGTTGCGTCATCAAGTTTTGCTGGCATGGCTGCAACCTGACTCAACCTACAGTCAATAGGGTCACCGCAGAAGCTACTATGGATGAGGTCCTGAAACTGCGTCTGCACTTTAGCGAGATCAATGTACTCACCACCTTCATGTTGATACTGGCAAGGGATAGATGTTACCAATGTTCTTACGAATTTAACAACACTTGCCACATGTTGTCTGCACTCAGTAAATTCTGTAGAGATTGTATCATAAGCTTTTACCTTATAGACAAGTTGTTCTTTCCAAGCGAAAAGCTTCTGCTTGTTCTCCTTTGCAGTGATTGATTCGTACACCATTCTCAAGTCTAAGATGATGATCTCATCTCAAGGCCTACTCTCTGCTATGCTCTGTTTTGATTCCTAGATTTCCACGCAAAGGTTGTGGGCATTGTACCTTAATTGGTACAACTCTGCCAGTATGAACCGGCCCCTGGTGACGAACTCTTCCACTTGATCTCTCAGGTGCTTCCCATATAGAATCAATTGACTTAGCTGATTTTGTTCTGCGGGTAGCTCCAGCATTTGCGGAAGCAAGGCGGTGACATTTGAAGTACCATGCATCAGGTTGGAAATATACTGTCGTAGCTGTTGGTTTTCAACCTTGAGGGATGCTTTGTCTTCACCATCCTTCACTACTCTTTCCTTTATGCTCACTGATGCAACCTCAAAGAGATCTACCTCAACCTGGCATGTGCTTTTACCAAGGTTGACTTTCAACAAAGTGAAGTCGACAACCTTTGCTTCATCTACATTTTTATCCTTAGGTGGTGCGGCGGTCTCAATGACAATCTCGTTGTCGACGTTCTTTTCCACATGTACCTACTTTTTGAGCTTCTTCTCTGACGTGTCCTGGTAGACATGATCAAATTCTGCAAAGTCCAATTGGTAGGACGACTTTCTCCTCTTCCTACCCAGGAGATTCTCAAGCCAAGAAGAATCTCGACTAATCTCACTAGAAGGATTGGTGCTAGTCCCATGAATTCCTGACGAGTGAGAATGTGTTGAGATGGCACGTGGTGGAAAATTTGGCTCCAAGTGGATGTGAATTGGAGACTGCTGTGGTGGTGACGGAATAGGAGGCTCTGCTTCCATTTCTGACACTATCTCAGCTGTGTTTGTGACTGTCTCCACATGTCGCTCTTGCTGATTTACATCAACAACTGGCATCTTGTTCTTTGTATTTCCTGACATTCTGCTTCCTTTAGGAGGGTTACTCCTTGTTTTCTGTTTGGGTTTCCACTTTGAAGTGGAAGGTAGTGTAGTAGTAACCGGTGGCGGCTCTGTGTTTGGACTGAATACCTTCTGTGTCTTCTTGTTGTCCAAGTAAAGTATGTTGTTCCTTACAACTCTGCTTGTTCTTTCCTCAACAGATATGCTTTCCTTGGCGTACTAATCCACGGCTCGAAGTGGCTGCGAGTTAATTTGATCTTTGAAGAATGTGGGAAGTGTGACTTCCCCATCATCATCTGATAATCCTTCCACATCCTCTAACAAGAATTCAGCGATCTATAGAAGGGTGAACTTGCTGTAGTTGCGTCTGCGTACTTCGAACTTGTCTTTACAGCTAAACCAATAGTCCTCCATGGAAGGTTTGTGTGAAGAATGATGGCCAAGGCGTGCTGAAAAGTGACCTCAAGGGTCATATGAGCATCTTTCGATGAGAAACTTAAGGTTAAGTTTCGTCATCTCAAGGCTTATTGCCTTGGCATCAGCTGTCGATCTGCACTTGTATATACCCATTGTGAAAGGAAAGTTGGTAGCTGTCTTGTGCTTATTGCGCAGAAAGATATGGACTTCATGAAACTGCCATAGAAACTCCATGAAAACCACCTTATCTGATGGATAACGAGGTAACATGGCTAAATGACCTAAGTAGCCATATACACAGATGTAGGTAGACGTGGGGAATTGGATGAACCAATCCGCCCAATCTACCATTTCCAATTTGGCTTTTGGTGAGATGTGCACATGTGACTCGTGATCAAGGTCCCTCACTGTGTGCATCAAGAATTGATCATTCACTTGCTTGAAGTGTCATTCTGATTGTGTGAATTCAAGTTGTGTGAAATGTTCGTGAACCTTCTGTACGCTGAGTGTTCCAACTGTATTCAACCCTCTAAATTGGCCTTGGAAGGCTATTAGATATATGAGGTATGAACCCATGTGGAATTCATGAGCCTTGAAGAAACTGGTCATTTGGTTGTGGAGAATGTCATTGATTAAGGCAGGCTAGTCATAGTGTTCGTTTTTATTGACAAGTTGAGCTATGATGTAATACATCCATGGCTGGAACTTGTTTGCCTCTGCTTGGCTGGTGACACGGTCGAGTAGTGTGATCATGATCGTGTACTCATCTTTGAATTCTCCACGTCCCACGTTCTTTGGCAAGTTGTTTCTTTTCTCTTTAAGCTACCTTTTTTCCATTCTTTTCTGGCATTTTTCCTTTGATGTGTTGAATACCTTTTCACATTCCTCCATGGATATGACCAAATTGTTCGCACAATGTGGAATAGCAAAGCATCTCTTGATATCCTTGGGTTTGAGACTGCATATTACTTTCCCAACTACTAATTGAATCTCTCGTGCAGTAGGGTTGTAATGTTTTACACAAACAATTACAAATTTGTTGTACCTATTAACACAAGGATTTGCACCCGAAGTTAAGCTGTATAACTTATTAAATCCTGTGCACATGGGACTATTCTCAGGTTGTGGGTATCCTATGATGAGAATAGACCTCTAGGTTTTGGGCTGGTTCCCTTTGGATTTTTTTGTAAAACTAGTTTTTCTAACAGAGGTAAAGGATAGAAGGATAAAGTAAACATAAAACAGGAAAGTAAGGTGATTCACCAATTGTCAAAAATGACTTGCAACTTTGATAAACTTACAAAAAACTCAATAAAGCTATGTGATCACAACTCAGAAACTTATGCCTGCATAAATGATTCTAAGATAAGGCTTAAACTTATGCTAAGAGTAAGGAAAACAACAATGTTTTCATAGAATCCCTAAACATGAGGCTTAAAACACAAACTGAGACTTGCACTATGACATAATATCTTATGCATTAAGTATTGAAGGAATTGATAAAATAATGAAAGGATTCAATATTTAATCATGTAACTCACAACAATTACTAAAGAACACAAAAAAATAGAGAAGGAAATAAGTTTCTTTATTGAGAAATAAGAAGTATTTGCATTACAAATCTGTAGATCTCACAGGAAAATGAGTTCCAAAATGTGAATAATGCTCTCACAGCAATCTCCAAATCAAGAACTAGAGAGAATAAGAAAGAAGAGGACTTATAGAAAAGGCTCTCAAAATTGAATTTTGGCTCCAAGAAAAATGTGTTGTCTTTCCTCTCCTCCAAAACAAGGTATGCAACTGAAGATGCTCCTCTAAATATGCAAACAGAGTTGTCAAAAATCAAACAACTCCAAAGGGTCGTATGAAACTGAAAATCCCTCCAAATCAGGATCATAACTGAATGTAACAAAGTGTTTTGTGCCTCAAATCACTCCTTGACTCAAGTTAAGTCAAAAGGAACTTAAAACTGAAGTTAACTCTCCATTAAGTGCTCCAAACTCTTTATCTTCACTCCATATGTTGGCACAATTTTCTCAATCATCTCCATGATTCAAGTCAATTCTTTTAATGCTCCATTTGAATTCCTATTGACTAAGTCCCATAATTTGAAATCACATTCAAATCATTTTTCATTTGCATTTTATGATATCATTTATTTAAAATGACTTATAACTTATCATTTTAAATAAAGATTTACAAATAAAAATGAATGCAAATAAAAATTAATAATCACATCCTATTTTTGCATTTATAATAACATTTATTTAAAAAGTGATAATAAATCACTTTAAAATAAAGTCTTTCAATTATTTCCAAATGCAAAAATAAAAGAGTTCTTAATCAAATATAAAGAGATTTATATTTGATTAAATCTATCATATGATATCAATATCAAAATGATATTCAAAATAAATGAAGGTATTAAAATGCCACGTTTGAAGTGAAAGCTTTTTAAAAGGAAATGAATAAAGTTTTTTGAAAAAACTTTAAGGCAAAAGATTGCCTTCCTCCAACGCATCCTTTAGGGTTATAACCCTAAAATGAATGATTATGTAAGAGACCAGGTGTCTCTCAACCCGATCACTGGCCAATAATACTGGGTTTTGTTTGTTTTTCTGTATTTTAATTTTTTTTGGTGTTTTTGCAGTAAAAAGAGAAATGCGATTTTGCTAGAAAATGCTTGAAATATTATAATAAAATTCCAAAGACTATTTTGATTGAAATAAGTCTACCAAACTGATGCCAGATGATTTATTTATCTTCCTGAATAATCTCACTGCGAAATACAAACATTTCAATAAAAAGGCAAACTAATATTTAAAGAACTTGGACAGTTTGCAGCCGCCAGAAGAAAGCCAAGAAGGTACGGCCAAATAAAATAAGCAATCTACAGACTCCAGAATCAATGCTAAATCTCCAGAATCCCTAGGCGTCCAAATAGAAGTGGCAGAAGATCAAAAATCAAGGCGTCCAGCTGATATGAATGGTACGGCCTTGCTGCTGTAATAGTACGGCTTTGTACCAGCAAATGAGAAATCCGTACGGCCTTGAAGTATGTGCCAGATGCAAGACAAAACACTGCCAATGAATTATTCTCCTTCTGGAAGGAAGATCGATCCAATCTCTGAATATAAAACTCCACAATGAACTCTGTAATAACTTCTGGATGAAGCTATTCAACTGACAATCTTCAACTGGTATTGCACAGTCTCAGTATGCCTGACTCTGAAGAGGGAACGTTCTTCAAAATCCGATGATCTGCAGAAACCCTGGTTTCTCAAACCCCAATGCTCCGAAGAATAAAGACAAATTAGAATAATCAACATGATGAGTTCGATTTTCCTTTGAAAGAATATATAACCTTCTCAAAAATTCGACCTTCTCTCATAAAAATCCATTAAATGCATTTAATAATATAAATTCGCCCTTTTTCAATACTTAGGCTAATATTTAATTAAATGGCGTCTCTTTTATTTAATGAGTATTAAACTCATTAAATATTAAATTTTTCCCTTCCTTATAAAGTATTAAAAATACTTTATAATTTGCCATTTAAATATTAACTTTAATATTTCATTAAAATGACTTTATATTATAAAGTCAAATTAATTATTCCTTCAATTATTATTAAATGCTTCGAATAACCCCTGTTTGCTCAACCAATCATCAAACCGGGTCGATACTGAGCTGATTAGCTAAATCAGGTGCCCTGCTAAAAATAGCAACTCCTGCCTACCTGACTTACTATAAATAGTAAGTACCTCTAAATCGCTCTGTGAGTGTCTGCAGAAGCCCAAACCTGAATCAACTGTTGGAGTGATGTTCCCAACGCTGGATAACTGCCTCAAGTGATCCTCTAAACACTTCTGCCAGCCTACGAGGATCTGAATAATAGGCTAACCTCTAACACAACGGTACTGCCTAGGAAGGGGACATTACTAGTCCGCCCTCCTGAAATTGCTTGTCCTCCAAGCAATCCTGCTCTATCTTTGTAAAATTTCCTCTAACTACCCATCCTCAACGGCAAGTCTCTCCATTTGATCAAATACTCTTTGATAACCCGCCTCCGAAGATGTCTCTCTCTAACATCGAGGATGGCCTCAGGCACTAATATCAACTTCCCCTCATCATCAAGGGGTGGCAGTACTGGAGAGGGGATCACATGCTGACCCAATGCCTTCTTCAGGCGTGAGACATGAAATACGTTATGAACCCTGCTATCTGCCGGTAAGTCCAACTCATAAGCAACCTCGCCCACTCGTCTGATAACGAAATGGACCATAGTAACGAGGTTTCAACTTCTCTGCACCACTCTTCCGAGTAGACTGACGATATGGTTGTAACATGAGATACACCATGTCACCCACTGCAAAGGAATGCTCAACCCTTTTCTGATCAACATATTGCTTCTGCTGATTCTGTGCCCTGGATATTGTCTCTAAGAGACCTCAAAATGTCCTGCTGACTCGCATCATGTCACCTTATGGGCACTCTGCTATCCTCAATATCAAATCCAAAAGGTTGGGTGCCTCATACCCATACAATGCCATGAAGGGCGTCATCTGTATAGTCATGTGGTGAGTAGAATTATAACAATACTCACAGAGGTATATCCACCTCACCCAAGCTCTCTGTTGTCTAGCTATGTAATTGCGCAGATATCCTTCCACGCACTTATTGACTATTTCCGTCTGCCCATTTGTTTGTGGATGGTAGCTGATACTAGGTGTCAGTTTGGTCCCACAAAGTCTGAACAACTCCTGCCAAAAGTTGCTCATGAACCGATTGTCTCTATCACTGACTATAGTCCGAGGCAAGCCATGTAACCGAAATACCTCTCTGAAGAAAAGCTTTGTAGTCTGCGATGCTATGAATGTAGTAGTGATCGGGAAAAAGTGCGCATATTTTGTCAGCCGATCGACAACTACGTAAATGCAATCTTTACCTTGGGCTTTCAGCAAACCTGTGATAATGTCCATCGATAAACATTCCGACTTCCTGTATCGAAGTGGCTGAATGTAAAGTGCCTTGCCAAATCTGATCCAAGAACACTGATTTTCTGCCCTTGGAATTTTGACAAACACTTTGCTTGCAACACCCAACTTGCTGATAATAAGCTTCAGATTGCTTTGCTTTCTTTTGTCTTGATGCAATGATGAATAAATGCTTGTAAATATCTTCCTAAGATGACTATGCAATTATCTAAAATGAAGATGCAACTCTTTATGTGTTTTCAAGTGCATATAAATGAATTTCTAAATGCAAATGCACACCTACAGCCAAGAGGAATTTTCACAAACACTTGGCATGAAAACTACACAAAGTAATGCAATTACATGTAAAAGACATTTTGTCAAATAATTGGCATGCATACTATAAGCTGAGTACAATTGATATAGAATTGCTCAATGGCAACTACAAATGACCAGCAAATTAGTATCTCTTATTACAACACAATGATCCAATACAATGCTCATCAATAAGCCAAGACTCTTGGCATTTGCATTGATTACAAAATATGATAATTGCTGGTAAGGAAATATGCACCTACAGATGCAACTCTAAACTTTCCCATATGCAATAAAATTATGAACTACTAATAGTGGAACCTAATTGAATGTTGAAGCCCTTGATGAGAAATGAAGTAGCAATCAAATTCCAAGCAAATTGAACTCCTCTTAGACCCAATCGATGCTTTCACCCAACCGCCCCTGTTCTTGCCTGGCAATACTTTAGATAAATAAATGCAGCCTCTACGCTCTTCGAATTTGTTATGAAAATGATTGCCAGCACCAAAGGAAACAATCCCTCAAGTGCCCACAAAATTATATCTCCTTATTGAAGAGCAATGAATGAAAATGTGATTTCTCTCATGGCTGATCTGCAGACTGGAACAAAATTGCAGACTTCAAATAACTTCCCAAACTCTTCCAAAAATGATTGCAATTAGCACAATGAGAAAGACTGAAGTATCTTCCTCCACTATCCAACTAGGGTTGGTGTTGCACAACCGAAATTGGCACTTAACCAGCGAGGTTTGGTCTTTCACAAACGAAGACTGGAAATCAATAAGCTAAGCATTCAAGTGAGTTAGCGAATAACTAGCACCTCTCGGAGTAAGAGTTGGTACGGACAGCTATGCACACTACGCAATGAGTGCTCTTCAAATTAGAGGGAAGCTCCCTCGTTGTTGACAAAAGTACTTGCAAAGGAAATAAACTAAACTAAATCCTGTCTTTTTGCTTCAGCTGTAGAGGTACAAGGCTTTCTTGAAAACTATATACGTTAAATGAGTTTTTGGTTTTGCAGATCTACTAACTACAACTAAACTTAATAACTTAAATTCTATCCTTCCTCAAGAAAAGCAGCATGAGGAAAGCCGACAAGGTTTTGACTATCGACGATAACGAGTTGATTCTTGTTGTGACCTTCACATAGCCCCATTCAAAATGGGGACCCCTAATTTTACTCCATTTTGGTCTTTGGCTTTGGTTTTTCTCTCTGACCTCTGTCATTCTCTAATCCGCCTTTTGAGGGATGTTTCACTTTGAGCTTAAAACGTGAAATTTGGCTAAGTCTGAAAATTAGGGTTTCCATCCTTTTGGTCAATTTGAGGTCAAATGAAGTGAATAAATTGAAAATTGAGCTTAACATTGTTGTCGGCATGTTTCCAGTGGGCTCTCAAAGAATTTCATCGATTCAAGTACTTACTATTTTTAGTAAGTGTGCAATTACGTGCAATTTGTCAGCATTTTGAGATTCATCACACCAGATTCGAGCACATCAAGGCTTCCGAGCAAAATTTGAGCGAAAACAGACAACTTTCTATTTTTAGCAGTCCAGCTTCCGGAGCAAATTTCAGGGCTTAAATGCAGAGTTCTCCTTTGCATGTCTTGATATTCCTTCTGGGTTTTTCGAGACCTTCGCGAGAGTATAACATGCAAAACGAGACGACAACTTTCAGAATTCAGTCTTCCGAGGCTAATTTTAGGGTTTGCATGTCGGGGTTTCTTTTGCATGTCAGATGATTCCTGGTGGGTTTTTCGAGAGCTTCGCAGTGGTATGACATGCAAACAGAGATAATCACTCAGTAAGGAACTTACTATTTTTAGCAGGTGCGTCCCGGCAGCCACTTCCCAGCAGTTCAGAATCACGAGTTGATCGCAATGCAGCAGAAACGAGAGCAAACAGAGATCATTTGATACGCATGCAGAACAAATTAGGGTTTCCAACTTCGAGACCCAAAAAGAGGCATAAAAGGTCAGAATTTTCGAAAACCGGTGTAAACCACCGCGATCAGCATCCTTTAGGCTATCTGCTGGTAAAATTTGAAGTCAAACGAAGCACTTACTATTTATAGTAAGTCAGTTTGGAAACTGGCTAAAAATAGCAAGTCAGGTGCATGCGCTGACGTCAGCAGTCAGGTCACGTGGTGAGGAGCGCCTCATTCAAATTTCAAGTTAATCGGAGCAGTGGAGCTATCAGAAGCAAGCTATTTATAGTAAGTTACCTTCAGAAATGGGCTAAAAATAGCAGGCTGACTAAAAATGGCAGTGTCGACAGGACAACAAGGTCATGAGGATGCAGTGTTTAAAATTTCAAGTCGTTCTGAGCTTCAGAGATGCAAAATTGAGAGGGCTTACTATAAATAGCAGGGCGTGGAAGCTCGTGAAAACGAGGAAAAAATTCTAAGTCTGGAACTTCATCCTGCAGCCATGGCAAAATGCGCCCAGGTAGATGAGGAAGCATGGAAAATTTCTAAGTATGAAGCTCGTCCTCCACCATGTCCAAAATGCGCCCATCCAACAATGAAGTCAAAGAAAGTCAACACTTTTCATCCCTCTGCCTAGTCTAAATGCGCCTTCAAGGTAATGTCCAGCATAAAAAATTCTAAGTATGAGAATTCATCCTTCACCTAGGCCAAAATGCGCCCAAGAGAGAAGTGAGTCAAAGTGGTCAACAATTTTCATCTAGTAGCTAGGCCAAAATGCGCCCACCTTGAAGAAGGAAAGTTGAAAATTATTCTAAGTGTTGAGGTTATCCTCCTCACCCCTCCAAATGCGCCCATCCTGCAGCTGGGTAGAAATGCGCCCAAAACAGGCCATGTCAAGACGAAAACAGGGAAGGTGAAGGGTCACAAGAGGGCGTGGTTATAAGTTTCATCCTCCATCAAGGCTAAAATGCGCCCAAAGTTAAAAGAAGTCAACAAGTCAACAAATTTCATCCACCACACATGCCTAAATGCGCCCATCCTCCTCCTAGGCTCAAATGCGCCCAAAAGCATGCATGTGAAGACAAAAACGGAGAAGTTGAAGAGTCATCCTCCTGCCAAGCTCAAATGCGCCCAAGTTGAAGGTGGTAAAAGTGAAGATAAGGTGGTAAATAAGGTAAAGGTGGGTAAAACACTTCATGGCGTGGTGAAAGCAAGATGAATGCTAGGCATTATCCCTCTTCAAGTGTTAAATGCGCCAAGGGTGGTGAGTGCTAAAAGGTGTTGAAAATACTTCCCTAGGCGTGGCAATATTCCTCTTCAAGTCTCAAATGCGCCCAAGGTGGTGAGTGTTAGAGAATTTTTCTAAGGCGTGTGAAGTATGAAAACAAAATGTTAGGCGTGGTAAAGTTAAATGATATGCGCCCAAGGCACAAGGTGGAGGAATTTAAATGTTCTAGGCGTTGAAGATTTTTCAAAGGCAAAATGAAGATCCTTCTTCACACACAATATGCGCCTAAAATGTTCAGTGAAGAAAATAAAAAAAATAAAATATTGCTAAGGCGTTGGAACTTTAAATAAAATTGCCTTTCAAGTGTGAAGTAAAATGCAAAGTGGTGAGTGAGAAATAAAATGTGCTAGGCGCCTTCATGAATAAAAATTTTCTAAGTGAAGTTGATGAAGTTTCCACCACTAGCAAGTAAATAAAATTTTCTAAGGCAAATTTTCAAAGTGCCAGATGATTTAAAATTTTCTAAGGAAAAAATATTTTCTTCCTTAGAAAATATGCCTAGAACTCAAGGTGATGAATTTTATTCTTAGAACACCGGCAAATTTTTCAGGGATAAAGTTAGAGATGGATGATAATGCAGGATGGATAATTCAAAAATTTCTCAAATTGGAGCAACACAGTATGATCACAGGCGAAGAATGGATTTAATTTGATAGAATAATATTTTCTAAGGTTCAAAATTTAAAAATTAAATGAACCCGTTCGTTGGGTACCCATGGATTCGAAGCGTTCTGGAGAAAATTCTCTTCTGGGTACTGGACATTTGTGATAATAGATGGATTTCCAAGTCTTCCGCACTTCGCCAACACTTTTTTGGTGAAGAATTTAATCAGTGCTCAAATTGTAAATTTTCCTAAGGGAGAATTTAAAATTTTCTAAGGCAAATTTGAATAAAACGACTTTTGGAAGGAAAATGATTCAAATGATGAATTCGAGATGAGTTGCCTAGATGATTTTGATTGAATTCTTCGATGATGAATTTTCTAGAGCTGAGGAGGAGTTAAATTCGAATTCAAATGACAGAGCTCCGGCTGGTGAATTAAAAAGATGAATTTAAATTAAATTTTTCGAAAATAAATTCAAAGATGCCAGTCAAGGTCGAGCTTCTAGAAGAGCAAGATTCTTGACGTCGAGAGACAAGTGTCAGAAATATCAGAGAGGGAAATTCGAATTCTTGAAGTGGAGTAGTGGAAGTTTAATGCACTGCCTATACTTGGCTCCTTCTAGAATTCGACTTTTGCTATAAGATTGAGAAGTTTCTCACTTCTTTTTCACAGCTGGAGAAGTCGAATTTGCTCTAAGTGAAGATTGTTGCTAAGCATTGCTAAGGCTTGAAGTTCAAAATTTTTGCTAAGTCTGAGAGTTGCTGAGTGAAAGGCGTTGGAAATTTGCTATTGCTGAAGTTCGAATTTGCTGAAGGGCGCCTTGAGTTGCCAGTGTAAGTGAAGGAAATTTCAACTTAAAGAGAAGTTTAAGAGGTGCAAACTTGTTGATTGAAGAAGTATTCAAAGTTGCTGAGGCTGGAGGTGCGCACTTGCTGAGAGTCTAGAAAAGTGCGAACTTGCTGATTGCTGATTGAAGTAGTGAAGTCACTGAAGTTTACTTAGAAAATTTTTCTAAGTGTTGAATCTCGAGTTTATTAGAGAAGAAGCTGAGGTTTGCAAATAAGAAAGTTACTGCAGCTTCTCAAGTTATTGAAGTCGACTGCAGCCCCTACACAATGTCTTATTTATTTTATAAATTAATTTGCTGATGAATGTTTATTGTGTTGCAGATGGCTGAGGCAAGGGCGACTGGCAAGGATAACAATGGTGCATCCAGACAGGCTGTGATCAAGAAGCTGAGCAAAACATTCATGCCGGAGTCAAAGTTCATTTCGAAGTTGGGCAAGCTGACGGATACCAACTTGGGCTCCGTCAACCTTGAGGCCTTCAAAAACAGAATGTTGGGGATTGGGAGTCATCGGCCTTCGACTACTTCGCACAATATTGTTCGAAGCGGATTATATGCAGCTGCTGGTTTCCCACCAGCCATTCAGTGTTCGGAGCTAATGCTGGAGTGCGCCAATTATTATGAGAAGGATCACAGATCGATCATGTCACCAGATGGCCAAGTACTACCCAATCTTACTCCTGCTGCCATTGGTGAGGCTTTCGGGATCGCGGTGCACAGAAATATGGTTTACAAATCCAGAGAGCGAGCTGAGCGAATGTACGCTTCCGCATTCGAGAGATGCACGGAGACAATCAACACTCACTGGATGAGCACTCCCAAGCCTTCTCGTACAAAGCTGCCGAAGCAAATCATAGCGGATGACTTGAAGCAAGAATACTGTGATCTCATTATGATGCTGAGCAGAGTTGGTGGTTGCCCACAATCCTTTATTTTCGAGCCTTGGATGTTCTACTACATCAACCTCGTGCTGGAGGGGAAAGATTACGTCAACTGGGCCGAGATGATCAGTGATAATTTGCATGAGCAGCTCCTGAGCCTTAGAAGGACGAAGACATTTTACATGAGCTCTTACATCATCTATATGTTGGCTTGTATGACCAAGTACAGAGGGATTTCTTACAAGGAACCTGTCGGATGTGGCTCTCACCAATTCAAGATCCATGAGGCTTGTCCACAGTTGCATTTGGCAAGCACTACTCACTACAAGCGTGTCAACGATGCCTTCACCATGTATATCACGAGATTGCTTCAGGAGCAATTACACCACAGAATCTCGAGGGAGGCCCAAGAATTGATTGAAAGGTATGGGTGCTGGTTCATACAATTTCCAAAATTTTCTTACATAAGGCTGCAAGGTTTTTCATCGTACCCATATAGGCTGCCAAAGTACCCAACAGATAGAATTTTAATGCTAGAGATATCTAGGCAATTGGTTGCCTACGATAAAATTCAAAAGAAGAAGAAGAAGGGAGGGATTGAATTCCCAATTGTCATGGGCAACTCAGATGAGGTGTGTCCCTCAATACAGGCAGCTAGAGAAGCTGAGAGTGAACTTCAATTTTATCACTTTTCATATCACCAACTGACAGCACTATGATCCACATTATAACATCAAATGGGTACTGTCAGAGGAATTTAAGCACAAGGCAAATATTGAAGACTATTGGGCTGATGCGGCTGATGAGATTGAAGTCAGGAAAATGATGTTCTCTCGGTTGCCGATTACTTTGATCAGGGAGTGTGAAGTTGTTCCAGTTCAAGACCAAGTGAATGAGGATATGGATGTTGTGCATCCAGACTATGCAGCAGTGAGAGATACCCCACTTCCGCTCCCAGATTGGTCAAAACCTGAGGTTGCAGATTTGGATACACTTTCTATTCCGGTCCTGACATTCACTAGAGCATGGGTTGATAGACGAGTGAACAGGTTGAAGAGTAGGTCAATTGCTTTGACTTACAATTTGATGGGAGATCACAGGACACCCACCACAGGCAGAAAGAAACAGATCACACGAGGTCCAGAATCCAGAAGGAAAGAGCCAGTTCGAAAGGAGCCTATTCAGCCAAAGCCTCCACGAGTTGAGTCACCCACGCCATTGGAGACGCGTTCTCCAAGTATCCAAGAGGTTTCTTTGTTTACTGATTAGAGGAATGCATTGAATCAGGTGCAAGTAGTACAGGAAGATAATCAGCCTCCACGGAGAGAGTCAGTTGGCCAGAGTGTCAACGCACCTAGCAGGGTTGATCAGCAAGATGATGAGGGGACTATTACTGACCCTCAGTTTCAGCAGGAGTTAGAGGCGGCTATGGATGATGATGATGATATAGTTTCAGGAGACACTCAACCACTTGAGGACGATGAGCCTCGCAAGAATGATGTAGAGGTTGAGCAAGTTAGAGAGGTAGAGGCACAAGAATAACAGCCCTTTGATATACAGTACAATGTACCTGATTGGCTTAAGGATAGGATGAGGAGAAGCCCCAGCGAGGAGATTGATCCAGCAGTTGAGATGGAAGAATTTTTGAATAGGATCAGTGCGCCTCCACAGAAGAAGAAAGCACGAAAGTTTTCGAAGATCTCCACTGAAGGGGATGGCTCTCGCACTCTTCACGTTGCCGTGCCTCAAGTTGATTGTGACCGAAATGAAGCAGTGCCTGAGAATTATGTGGTCACGACTTTGGATTTAGGACGCCTCACTGGTGCACAGATTGTGGAGGAGTGTGATAACTCCTACCTCGCCCTCAAAGATAGGTTATTCAAGAAGGAAGGAAAGTATAAGAAGTTGAAAAGAGAACACAAAGCTTTAATTGGATATGTGCAGCAATTGTCTCGTTCTCGAGGGCAGGAGATTCCAGTGATAGAGCCTCCGACAGAGATACCCAGAGAGTCAATTAGTGGCTTGATGGAGTTAGGAAAGATGGCACAGGAAGCAGAAAAGTGGGTCACAGGAGTTCGTGCTGAGACAGAAAAGTTTATGGAGGACCTTGCTTCTGCTTTTCAGCAGGCCTCTAGTATTTTGGCACGGATGGAGGCAGTTGATCATGCTTGGGGAGATGCTTCTATCTATCAGAGCAAGGTAATTCAGCGTCTTGAGGCATTAAGGCATGTTCCGTTGCGATTGCTGATTGATGGAGGTGTCATTCAGGAGAATGACAAGTATGACTTCTCCAGATGGTATTCTTCAGCAATCACGGGACGTGGTTTCTACAATGCTGCACAGGCAGATTCAGCCAGGATACATAAGGCTATGGCCAATATCATTGATGGAGTTCAAAATACTTTTGAGGCCATATTTGCTAGGCGGCTGAATCTAGATGAGGTTAATGTTGATAATTTGAGGGGTAGGCTGGTACCTTTTTTTTCAGAGGTAAAGAACCTTCACACAGGATGACTTTGAGAACACCTCCACTTTCTCCAGTTTGATTCAGAGCACGCAGGATTCCTTAGCTGCTTGGAGGAGGTCATGTGCACGGCATGAGACATCAGTCACAGTGTTAGAATTTCAGCTAGATTGTGTTCCACCCATTTTGGCTCAGGAGGTTGAGGCTGTACTTGGCAGATTTGTTGAGTTTGCAGCTAGGGAGAAGGAGAACGGGAACGCACTGCTGGACGAGGATCTTCTAGAAGACTGATTGTGGGCATTTATTGCCTTTACTATTTTTGGGAGTGAGTGGGAATCTTTGTTCATTTATTACACCACTCCCCATTCTGGCAGTTTTTAGGGTTAGGGCTGAGGTGGCACGATCCTAGCCACTCTATTGATTGTAACCCTAGCTATCTTTTGGGACCGGGCTATCTATAAAAGGGGGAGTCCCCCTCATTTGTAATTCATTAGACATTAGAGATTAGACAGTAGACATTGGACATTAGCATTAGAGGCTAGAAAGTAGAGCATAGTGGACATTTTGTTAGTGTGGAGAAGAAAGAAAGTTTTCCCTTTGAAAACTTTTGTGGAGATTGTTGTGTAACACTTTCATGATAATAGATCTTTTCATTGATGGTGGAATTCGTTTTTGTCATGAATAGCTAGCAAGGTCTCTTCTTCCTTTCGGATCCAAGTAGCGTAATTTTCATGCAAGTAGTTTACTTTGATGTGTGGTGTTTTATTGAGATAGCTTCACTTTATTCCATACCACTAGCGACTTGTTGATGATAAGTTCGTCTTGCGTGGTCCACTGGAAATTGTCTCGAACTTAACTTCGATTGTGATTTGTATGCTTATATGCGTCGTTCTGATGGTGTATGTATGCTAAATTATAATTTGAACATCTCTCGCTATCCCTTCGAAGATTGCACTAATTTCGCCAAAGCTGTCCGACGTGAGGCTAGGTGAAATTCGGTTGAAGTCTATTGAAATCAAGCCCCACATATCCTGCATTTAGAATAGAACATAAGTTTCTTAGGCCCTACACTTTTTTTTTACTTTCCGCACATTTCTGATTAGCTTTAGGAAAACGAACTATATTGCCAAATCATACACGCAAGAACCCCTTCAAAGCATACACTGACTGTTAACTGCAAGAAGTCTGAACAATTGTGTAAGTCCCCTCGTAAGAACACAGCAACTCACATCAAACCAACTGAGGGTATTCTAAGTATTCGGAACCTTGGAGTTGAAAGCATGATCTTACTCGCAATCTTAGCATGCTGAATACTTTGTTCAAGAGAGGATAGGGTATCCGTTGGGAAACTTTATTCTGTGTTGGTGCGGTCTCAAAAACCACGTCAACAATTCTCTACTTGAAGGCAAGGTGGCGCAACTATTATCTCAATCTAAACAAGTTTATTAGGCACAAAACAGATTTAAGAATTTACCATGACAATCTTATGAAACCCTATGTGGCATAACACTTGATCATAATAGTAAAGACTCACAAAACAGATTTATCATCACAATCGCATGAAACCCTATGTGGCATAACAATTGATCATAACGGTAAAGGTGCACAAAACAGATTTATCTAAACTATGGGAAGAATTTACCATGACAATCTCATGAAACCCTATGTGGCATAACAGTTGATCATAATAGTAAAAACTCACAAAACAGATTTATCATCCCAATCGCATGAAACCCTATGTGGCATAACAATTGATCACAATGGTAAAGATTCACAAAACAGATTTACCTAAACTATGGAAAGAATCCACCATTACAATTGCATGAAACCCTATGTGGCATAACAATTAATCGTAATAGCGAAGACACATGAACAAATACCAAAAGAGCAATATTGAGGGCAAGGTAGGCGCAGCATATATTTCTCTCTCAAGCAAAAGTTATTTACAAATGAGCAAAAGCTCTTATTTATATACATCAAGGTGTAGGGAACCCTAAAATCACCTTGAGTCATCTACAGTCTTGCAATGCATGCAAGATTCGCTGCCAAACCCTAATGAAGTAAACTATACAGTTAACTGGAAAACTACCATAGTTAACCGAAACATCTAATCTAAAAATGTACAATTGTGCGAGCATGCACGTCTTTATTGAAAGCGAGTTAACTGGAAGACTACCATCAGTTAACGTAAAACCCTAAAATGAAACTCCAAGTGTGTAAAGCTGATCTCAGAATAGATATGCATGTGATGAAACAATGAGTTAACTTGAAAGGGTAACGCCAAGTTAACTCCTGTGTGTAATGTCTATCCTGAGAGATGGAACTGAAGTCTACTGGTCGTGATCTCGAGCAACCAATCCCTCAACAAGATTGTTAACTGTATCACTATCTGGAGCTATGAGACTCTGACGAAGAATGCTATGTCGATGCAGCATATCCTCACCAGCTGTGATTTGAGACTGAAGTTCACCTCTGCTCCTCGTTGCCTCGTCAAACAATGCTGACATGACTGTAAGCTGAGTAACCTTACAGCCAACGGTCTCCCCACTGAAAATGGTATGAATGAGTGCCTGAAGCTCTGACTGAACATCGGTAAGCTCAACGTAGGCACCACCCTCGATCTGATACCGGCACGGTAAGCGAGATTCTAGAGTCCTCACAAACCGGAGTGCACTAGTGACGTGCTCCCTACTCTCAGCCAACTCTGATGCTAAAGTCTCTTCTATCTTCGCTCTGAAAACCAATTGTGTTTTCCAAGAGTAGATAGCTTTTCTGTCCTCTGCATCTGTGACTGCATCATATGCCACACTCAGGTGAGCAATCATAATCTCATCCCGGGGTTTGTTAATTGCCATATCCCGTTCCTCATCCTGAAGACGAATACGGAGCTCTCGTGCATTGTACCGCAACTGATATAACTCTGTAAGCATAGCACGACCTCTAGCAAAGAACTCCTCCTCCCATTCACCCAAACGCTTGCCATATGCAACCAAGTGATTAAGTTGACTTTGCTCTACTGGAGGCTCAAGCATCGGCGGGAGTGTATTAATGGCATCGGGTCTATGTACAAGGCTAGAAATGTACTGACGAAGCTGTCTAATTTCAGCCTTGAGGGCTGCCTTATCCTCTCCGTCCTTCAATATTCTATCCCTGGCACTATTTGTAGCAACCTGTAGGAGATCAACCTGAGTCTGGTGTGTGCTACGACCAAGGTTGACTGTGATAACCTCAAAATCCTGAGATTCCAACTCAGCCAAGTTCATCCTCTGTGGAGGTACAACAGTCTCGACGACAATCTCCATATCAGTGTTTCTCTCCACGTGGACCATATTCTTGACCCTCTTGTCTGGCGCATCCTGGTAAATCTCATCAAAATCAGAATGATTAAGAACATAGGATGGCTGCCTCCTCTTCCTTCCTAGCTGAGCTTCGATCGAAGATTGGTCTCGTCTAATGCTACTAGAAGGGTCTGTACTAGCAACAAGAGGTACTGACGAGAGTGAACGTGTAGAAGACTCACTGCGAGGCAAAGAATCTAAATCCAAATCAATGTGAATTGGGATTGGCGACGGCTCTGAAATTGGTGTAGGAACTTGAGGCTGAACCTCAGGTACTGGCGGATTCTGAACTAGCCTCTGAACTAGCTCTGTGACTGGCTGTCCGTCAGGTTCTGTGTGTGTAACAGTGGCATGCGCCTTGCCCTTTGAATTATTTGGCGCTTGTACTTTCTTGGGAGGATTACTCCTCTTCTTTTGTTTAGGTTTTGACGAGGAAGGTAGCGAAGGATTTACCACTACTGGCGGCTCTGCTCTGGGAACACTTCCCCTCCTTGTCTTCTTGCTATCGAGGTAAAGTATACTATTCTGAATAACTCTACTTGACCTCTCCTTGACCATTGCGTATTCCTTGGCGTACCAATCAACTGCTGCCAACAGTTGTGTATCGACCTGCTCTCTAAAAAATTGAGGAAGAACTTCTCCCTCATCATCTGATAAACCTCCCACATCTTCTGACAAGAAAACAGAAATCTGTGAGAGAGAGAAGCGGCCGTAACTGCGTCTGCAAACCTCGAAGTCATCTGCGCAATTTGCCCAGTAATCCTCCATAGAAGGCTCATGATATGTACCTCCAGTAAGGCGAGTTGTATAATGACCTGAAAGGTCATAGGCACGTGCTTCAACAAGATACTTAAGATGATATTTCTCAAGCTCTTGCCCTGCAATCTTAGCATCAATTGCCGACTTGCACCAATACATTCCAAACTGAAAAGGAAAGTTGAGAGATGGTCTGTGCCTGCAGCGTAGAAGACAATGAACATCATGCATCTGTCTCAGGAACTCTTGAAAGATTGTCTTATCCGAAGGATAACGTGGAAGCATAGCTGGATTTCCTGTAAACCCGTATACTTAGATGTAGGTGTATGTTGGGAACTGAATAAACCAATCCGCCCATCCATCCATCGCTGCCCTAGCAACTGCTGAGATACGAACATGCAACTCCCAGTCCAAATTCCTCACTGTATAAGTCAGAAAAGCCTCGTGAACATGCTTGAAATGACGTTCAGCTCTGGTGAACTCAAGTTGATCATAATACTGATAGACTTTCTGAACATTGAGAATGCCCACGGTGTTTAGTCCTCGAAAATGACCCTGATAATCGATCAAGTACACGAGATACGAACACATGTGAAACTCATGGGCAACCATGAAACCGGTGATCTGCCTGTGGAGAATATCGCTGATGAAGGATGCCCAGTCATAATGCTCCTGCCCAGAAATGATGCGACCAATAATGTAATACATCCAAGGCTGGAAAACATTTGCATGTGCTTGACCCGACACGATTCAAGAGTGTGATTAGAATCGCGTACTCATCCTTGTATTCACCACGACCCACATTGTTTGGCAATCGTTTTTGCTTGTTTTAACCATCTTTCTGCCATTTCTTCTGACACTTGTCCACATCAGCATCAAATGCCTGCTCACACTGCTCCATAGAAATAACTAGGCTGTTAGGGTGTTGAGGAATGCCAAAACTCCTTTCGATGTCTAGAGGCTTGAGACTGCAAATGACTCGTCCGTCAACTGACACTATCTCACGAGTAGTAGAATTGTAATGCTTAATACAAGCCATCACGAATTCAACACAGTGAACGGAGATAGGTATGGAAGCGGCCTCTAGTAAACCAGACTGCTCAATATTTTGAATGATTGAAGCTCTGATCTTAACAAGATCAAGAACTGCTTCTGGCAACACCTTGTGAAGATCTGTCTCAACCAACCTGCGGAAATCATGAGTAAGGACTGTTTTGGTCCTGTATTCGAGCTGAGTGTACTGCATTCTGAAAAATTCGCCTGTTGACTGTGAACTTGATTGTATTCTGACAAGATTTCTGGAAAGCTAAAAATAGCCTGCGAGAGTCAAAAATAGCCTTTCGAAGAATTATTTTCAGCGAAAAATCTGAAATATGGGTTTTGTCCAGAAAAGGATTCTAAGACAACCCAGAACGTCAGTTTTGCAAAAATTCAACTTCTACTCGATTGTACAAAGACTTTTCAGTTGAGAAAATTAGTAACTTGAGAACGAATGTTCTGAAGTTAAAAATTCCTGAAAAATCAAGCGCACGATTTTAACTCGAGGTAATTATATGAGAATGATCCAGATACTGAGACTTGTCAAATTCGCCAATTTCAGGAACATGCAAATTGTATTATGAGATTGAAGGATGAAAAAGACGTTTTTATGATGCTCTTTTTCTGTGAAAATCGCCCTAGATTTCTTCAAATTGCTGAAAATTGTGAACTTTGATCTGCAAAAAGATATGTTAGGTAAAATCGCCTCTGGAAATTGATTGTAAATGAGGAATTCGCCTTTGAATTAGAAGAATTCGCCTTTACTTGAAAACCACGAATTTATCCTCTTGAAATTTGCGCCTTTGTTCTGAAGAAATTCGAATTTCCCTTTGAAATTATCTTGAGAAAATACGAATTACAATGAAATTTGATAATTCGCCTTTGACCTCTGAAGGATTGCGAATTTATATTGAATGAATACACCTTTGAGAATTTCTCCTTTGACTATTGAAGAACTTGCGAATTTTGTTTGAAACTCTGAATTGCTCTTAAAGACGCGCCTTTACTTCTTGAAGAAATACGAACTTGCCTTGAAGTTTGCTTTGAAAATTGATAAAATTCGATTTCCTTTGAAGATATGAATTTGCTTTAAAAAATACGAATTTCTCTTAAGATTGGATTTTCTCTTGAGAAATAGGAATTTCTTTTGAAAGTTTTGTGAATAATAAATGAAGCGGCATACTTTAAATAAGAAGAAACTTGCATCAATCTTAGCAACTGCAAGAATTCAAAAACCCTGACAAAAATAGAAGACCTCTGATTGGCTGCCTTTCAGTTGAACTGCCACTGACTGGAAGTTTGGATTTAAATAAATAATAAAATATTTATTATCATGCAATTAGCAAAGGCGCCAAAAATAGAAAATCGCCATTTAATGCTAAAATTGCAAAAATAAATAAATATATATTTTGAACTTCAGTTGACAATTTGGATGAAGCTTTAGGATTCACCATTAGGCTTCACCAATTCCGAAAAGTCATCTCTTGAGCTCATAGGCGTCCATTTGCTCAAGATGCTTCACTTTTTATTAACTTCCTATTTTATAGTTGACGACAAAGTCACCACTGGCCAACTTCGACACTGATTTCCGGATGACCGGGTGATGCTGAGACTGATATGGAGAATTCATCGGAAAGCCTACTGAACAAGGAAGAAATGTCTGCTGGGAGACACTACTGCAAAATCCATCGTTTAACACCCTGAAAAATTAGGCGCCCCTAATTAAATTCATTTACGGGTTCCAGACTCAAACCATTTTCCTAAACTGCCATCTGACACTTCAAATGGCTGCTAACGGTGAATGGTGAACCCTGCTGACAGGAAACGAAACTCACTGCATGCCTGGAGACATTCTGCATCCAACGGATATATACACGACATTTGAAAGCTGTGTTAAGGGTATCAAAAGTAAAAGCGCCCCTGGCTCTTAGTTGCACTGACACCATTTTGACGAAAATTGAACTTCCATCCAAGTACCCTACTTTGACCTCTGATATCTAAAGCTGGGTTGACCCGATTTAGGCACTATCTGTTTTAACGGACAGCCAGAAGGGCCCACAAGAGAAGTTTTTAGAGATGACGAAGCAAGAAAACTACTTCTAAGACCTCAAAAACGCCAGTGCGTATTTTATTTAAAATTTCCGCTCCAGACTTGGCCATTTTCCGGATATCTTCACCTTTCAGTATTTAACCAAAGACCTCGCACGTACGAGTGTTTGCCAAATCCCGAAGGCTGACGGCTAGGCTCGTTGAGTAGATAAAGTAATTACGCTCGAAAGCCGTGAAGAATTCGAATGCGAACGACCTCATCTGACAGGCCTAAAGGCTAGGCGCCTTTGGACTGTAGAAATACACTGAAAACCTTATGTTGGTCCACCTGTGAAATTACGTGCTTGGTAGAACCTCTGCTACGATCACTTGAAATGTCGGATCAACAAGCTGGATGGTGCATCGCGAAGCTGGGCTAGAGTAGTACTGATGTCAGGAAGACTTCGTCTGCAAATTTTGGCATCTGAAGGGTCCTTTAAACCAGCGCCCCTGGGCTGTAGTTGCACTGGAAACGCAACGAAGAAGCTCAGAAATGTGAAATGTCCATTATAAGCTGATCTTCAGACAACGGCTGCCGGAGCTCTGAGACTAGGATGACTGCGTTTGATAGTTCGTTGGATAAGCAGACTAGTCGAGAAGAGATCGACTGTATCCACTATCGAAAATGCCAAGATTTACCCCTTCTTTAAGATGGGCGCCCTCAAGCTATACTTGCGCTTTTGCACTGAAAAGGACAATTTTCTCCTCTCTGGAACTTTGGGGATTTTAACTTTTGTCGCTAGTTGCCGAAGCTTCAGGTCTCAAAAAGCTTCGCTGGATAGCTCATCGGATAGCTAGACTGATTCTGAAGAGAATGACTGTATTCATGAACACTTTCAACAAGATCTTGACTTTCAAAAAGCTGGGCGCCCCTGGGCTATAGTTGCGCTTTCTGCCTTTCCTCTGAGAAATCTTCATAAATTTGACCATTAAAAACTCCGTTTCGATCACTGAAATGACCGTCTGTAACGTGAAACGCCGTCATGAGATGCTCCTCCATCGTGAAAAGCTCCATTATGAGTCTTTGCTTCAGGTTCTGTTCAATAAAACTGACTTTGACCGACAAAATATTGACAAAAACTCCATGCTTGATATTGCCCAAAACTGTATTTTACATCATTTTAGCAAGGTTAAGACTAATTTATGCAAAATGCCTTGATGAAGCAAAAAATTTGGTTTGGGTACAACAAGCAGTGTAGTAGAAAAGTGTATTCAACTCAAGATGTCCAAATACATAGCCCAAGCCTCTTCTTATACTTTTTCAACCTCTCACCAAGAGACTTCTAGAAGATTCTTGAATATTCCTTAAGTGACTTTATTATTTTATTATTTTATTATTAAGTCACTTAAGTCACTTTTTATTATTAAATTAATTAAATAATAAGTCATCCCTTTTGATATTTTATTTTATGGGAATAACTTAATAAATAATTAATTTAATAACATCTCTTGATTTAATTAAATCATCAATTAAGCTATCCTCATGAAATATTAATAAGTTGGATAACTTAATTAAATAATTTAATTAAATCACCATACCCCCAATTCGGGGACATGACACTGAAGCAATCCAGCAGGATATGTGTGTTCCTGCTTCTTCTGCTGGCAAATAGAACACTCTCGAACATATTGAAGAACATCAGTCTTTAGCCCTTTCCAAGTAAACTGTTCCCGAACCAACTTATACGTTTTGAAGTAACCGGGATGGCCCGCCATAGGAAGATCATGAAAGGCTCTCAGAACTGTATCCCTCAACTTTGAATCAGGAACCAGAAAAATCTGCCCCTTGTAAATGATCAAGTCATCCACAACAGTGTACCTGCTATCCTGCTCTGTCCCATCAACAATGCTAGAAGCCCATGGGTTCTTAGCATACTCTGTAATGATCCGATGCCTCCAATCCTCGGAAATCTATGCCATAGCATTCAATTGAGGTCTACGAGACAAGGCGTTAGCTACAACATTCTGCTTCCCCTTAATGAAGGTGATGTCAAAATCAGATGACTACAGTTTGCTGACCCATTTTTGCTATCTCTCATTTAGGTCTCGCTGTCCAAGGAAGTGTTTCAGGGTATTGTGGTCTGTACGCACACTGCACTTGCTGCCTACCAAGTATTGCTTGAACTTAGCCAAAGCATGCATAATGGCTAACATTTCCTTGTCATGCTGTAAAACCTCTCAGGACCCTTAAGCTTCCTACTCTCAAAAGCAATAGGGTGTCTCTCTTGCATCAAAACGGCACCAATGCCCTCTCTTGAAGCATCACAGTACAAATCAAATGACTTCGAAAATTCTGGTAATGCTAACACTGGACACGAAGTCATGATCACCTTAAACCTGTCAAAGCACACCTGAGCCTGTGGTGACCAAGCAAAAGCCCCTTTCTTTGTCAGATTAGTAAGGGGTGTGGCGTGACGTGAGAACCCACTAACAAATCTCCTGTAAAAAGCACACAACCCAATGAATCCTCTGAGCTGCGTAAGGTTCTCTGGTACTGGCCACTCAACTATAGCTCGGACCTTCTCAGGGTCCATACTGACTCCCTTGGCACTGATGACGTGCCCAAGATACAATAACTTAGCCATGCCTAGCTCACACTTGGACTCCTTGGCATAAAAGGACTCCTCAGCCAAGATACCCAAAACTACATGTAAGTGAGCTAAATGCTCCTCCCATGACCTACTGTACACCAGGATGTCATCGAAGAAGACCAACACAAATCTCCGTAGCTGAGAACTAAAGACCCTATTCATAGTAGCCTGAAAGGTAGCAGGTGCATTGGTTAAACCAAAAGGCATAACCAAGAACTCGAAGTGACCGCAATGGCATCTGAAAGCAGTTTTCTCTATGTCCTGCTCCCTCATCTGAATCTGATGGTACCCAGATCTCAAGTCAATCTTCATGAAGAAGATAGCACTGTGCAACTCATCAATCAACTCATCGATGCGGGGTATCGGGTACCTATTCTTAATTGTTTTCTTATTGAGTTGGCGGTAATCTATACACATCCGAAGTGATCCATCCTTCTTCTTCACCAATACAACCGATGAAGCAAAAGGTGACTTGCTAGGTCTAATATGCCCCATCGCCAATAACTCATTGATGGTCTTCTCTATCTCATCCTTGAGCCGTTTCGGATGCCTTTAGGGTGTAATCATAATGGGCTTTCCACCCTCCTCCAACTCGATAATGTGCTCAGTGCCTCTGTCTGGAGGTCTGCCAAGTGGAATGTTGCTAAACACTTTAGAGTGTTTAGTCCTTAGTATCTGAATGTCTAGATGGTACTCAACCTTCTGCTGCTCCTACTGTTCTGGAAATAACATACACTCTACAGCCCAATCAACCATATCATGACCAATGAGTCTCTCCATCCGTCTGAAAGATATCATCCTCAGATTACTATCTCTGATGGCCTTAATGACATGTGGTTTCCCGTTCACCTTGAACTTCATCTCCATATCTCGAAGATTGAGTGTGAACTCACCCAAATCATGAAGCCATGCCATCCCTAACACCACATCAGTATCTCCCATATTAACAACGTAGAATTCAGTCTTGAACTCATAGTTGTTCAGCCGCATCAGAAGATCTGTTATCTTTCTATCACATTTGAGGGTGTACCCATCAGCCAACTTGACTCAAATACCTTCAAACTCTTCTGTCTATATACCTCGTCTCTCTACCAACCGTGCATCTATGAAATTATGAGTAACACCAGTGTCGAGTAGAGTGATTACTTTCTGACTTGCTAGGAGCCCACGAAGTCTAAAAGATCCATCTCTCTGAAGACTAGTCAAATGTGCCTCCTGTAGCTTCCTTCCTCCTTCATTTTCACCGTCATTTTCAGACCTTTCATCATTTGAATGCTCTGAATCAGCTTGCTGGTTTGACAGATCAGATTGCTCTTCTCCCTCATAAAACCACTCCATCTGGTTATTTTTCACCTTGGGACGAAGAGGGCATACATGTTTATCATCATAGGGTACCTTGCACCAAAAACACAATTTTTTCTTTCGTAAATCATTTAATGTTTCTATGTCAAATGGTGGTGCATTTTGTCTCTTAGGATTAGGTGGATCCCTCTTTCTGTCAAATGGCCTATTCCTGTCAAAAGACCTATTAGGCCTCGTATAGGGTGTCGACCTGAAGTGAACTTGCTGCAAGGTGCTGCAAGGTGCATACTGCGTGCCTTCCTCATGGCCTCCTGAAGAGTATGTAATGTCCCCTTCTAATTGACATTGACATATCAACAGGATTAGCCTATTAACGGCTCTCATAGGCTAATGAGGCATGGTGAGAGAGTCACTTGGCAGTCATTTGGTTATTACTTGGCTCAGAATTTGGTTGGAGTAAGGTTTTCCATCATATATCATTATTGTTTCTATTTATGGAAACCTTATTTTATAATTTGATGTTGTGATTGCACTTTATTAATAATATGATATTTTAATATTTTATAAAGTGCAAATAATTAGAAGATATTGGAATCTTCTAGAAGTCAAAAGATAATATTATTTTATTGAGGCCGACCTCTAGAGGAAATGCATAAATAGACCTTGAGGTCTCACCATTGAGCATGGAGATCTGATGAATTGTTGATTGGTGAATTCTTCTTGAGCATTTGTGGAGCCTAGTGGTCTGCAGATAATCAATTTGTCTTTGGGAACGAAAACTCCCATTGATAGCATAACTGAGGGAGTGAAATATCTCTTGAAGGGTTGCAGATTGGAGGTGATATTTCAGTCACTTTATCAGGGCAAAATTTGTGGCCAAAGGCCAATTTTGAAGACTATGATTATAGGAGTTGATTGGCATTGAAGAGAAGTGTTTGTAGCATCGAATATTTGAAGGGAAAGGACAGATCTTCATTGGACAAATCTGAAGCTAAATCTGAATCTGAAGCAAACTGTGACGCCATTGGAGGGACATTTTTTCATTACAGCTCATATCTACATCGATTCCTCTTGGAGATTGGTGCGCATCATTCCTAGGGCTTTGCTGATCATGTTAGAAGTTATTGAAGGCCTGGAAACTTGGTAGATTATTTTATTTCATCATTCCAATCAGAACAGGGGCGACTTTCTTCAGAAATTCATATTGGCTGCATATGGTCTTCATCTTCCCTAATATTGATTGCTTCTTCATTGGTGATACAAGGCGACTCCAAACCAGGTTCCTTTTGTTTGTTTCATGCATATTGTATGCCATATATTTGCATAATAAGGGGTATGGCTGTAGGTGACAGTCTATATCAGACCTAGGCATTTATTCAAATGTACTTTCCCAAGAGTCTTGGCCATTTGCTATTGTTATTGTATTGATGCATTCATAATAATAGTGGAGATATAAGTTGCTAATTCCAATAGATATCCTTGTAATGAAAATGTTAATGTAGGGTGCATGGCAATTGTTTTACATAATGTCTACTTGCTGTAGCTAAACATTGCATTCCTAGTTTCTCATATATTTGCATTGAAAAATCCAAAAAGAATTGCATATTGCATTTAGATCAGATTGTGGGCATTGTAGAAGTGTTCAAATCAATCTTAGTATTCATTCCTATCAAGCAACTTCAAACTGAAACACTACATCAGTAAGTTGTAAGGTTGCACATGAATTGTTTGACAAAATTACAAGCAGCAAATTAGGGCAAATTGTGATCAGTTTGAGCAAGGCTCATTACAGTGGTATCAGAGCGGTTTCCTGCCATCCTTTGGGTCAGAAAATTGTCTTCATATATGCAACAAAGTGACAGGACCAAGAGATATACAGCCAGAGAACAAAGGAAACAAACACAGTGGCCACCACAACCTGAACAGGACACTTTATCAGCAGCTGTTGCAGCAAGGCACAAAGAGATTGGTGGTCCTATGGAGGAAAGAAGAGAGGGAAGTCCTCCTAGAAATGGAAGAGGAGGTGATGATAGAGAGGTACTTGATACTTTGAGGGGTCTAAGGGATGGTCAGCAGCAGGTATTTGGGGTACTTCAGCGGCTTGAAAACACTCTACAGCAATTGATCTTACCTATGAGGCAGCCCCAAGATCATGAAGATGACAGGAGCATAGCAGGTTCAAGGAGGGTACAAAGAGCATCTTCTCGCACTGGAGATAGACCTACACGACCCACTTTCTTGAGGGAAGAACGTACAGTAGAAGAGAATGTTGAAGATGTTGAGGAGCCTACCTTCGCTGATGCATATATGGCTGCTCATGATGAATGGCAACTATTGACACCAGAAGCTCGAGAGCTTATGCATTTTGATCGTTTTGTACAAACGAGGATGGACTACTACAAGTCTCGACAGGAGAGGAGACCTCGGAATCAAAATAAGGACCTTAAGCAAGCTACTAATAAGCTCACATTGTCCATGTTTGATGGTAGTGGCAAGATTACTGCACAGTCATGGATTCATAAGTTGGATATCTTCTTGGCTCTTCGACCCATGACAGAAGAAGAAGCCATCAAGTTTGCCACTTTGCACCTGGAAGGAGCAGCACACGAATGGTGGTATCATGGATTGGTAACATTACAGCATAATCAGATTACATCTTATCAAGAGTTTGTGGACAGACTTGTGGAACGTTTTGATAGGAAAGATCTAGAATCATACTTCAGGGATTTGGCCCAACTCAAGCAAGTTGGAAGTTTGGAGAGTTACATTGGAGATTTCCAGAAATTATCAGTGATGGTTCCTAACATCTCTGAGAGACAATTGGTGGTACTATTTATTGAAGGATTAATGGATCCTATGAGAGGTTGGATAAAGGCCTTTGATCCTCCTACCCTTCAAGAGGCTATGAAGAAGGCTAGGAGTATGGAGCTGTCAACACCACATAATAAGTTTGTATCTAAAGGATCTTCTTCATATCGAGACAATAAATCTTTCTCTAAGAAGAAGAACAAACCAGACTTCAAGGGCAAATCAGCAACACCTTTGGATCGTGACACACTCAATGAATTAAGGAAGAAGTTGTGTTTCTATTGTAAGGGGCCTTATGATGCAAATCATGATTGTCCCTTGAGACCAAAGGGAAAGGCCAATAGAGTAATGTGGGCATATTATGAAGATTCTGAATCAGAAAAATCAGATCAACAATCTGATTCTGAAGACTCAGGGACTGAGCATGAGGAAGAAAAACATGAAAGTGAAGAGGAACATGAGGGAGTAACGAGGCAACATGATGCACACATCACCAACATCCAACAGGAGGGTTCATTTAGGATGCGTGGGGTCCTAGCAGGGCAAAAGATAATCACTCTTCTTGATACAGGGGCAACTCACAATTTCATTGATGCTCGTTTGGTTGATAGGAGAGGCATCAGGACAGAGGAATTTGAGGGGATAAGAGTTAAGGTTGCAGATGGCTATACCCTCAAATGTGATAGGAGAATTCTAGACTTGCCCATTCGCTTGAACAACTATGAGTTCAAGACGGACTTCTATGTAGTAAACATGGGTGATACTGACATGGTGCTTGGTATGAGATGGTTACATGATATTGGGAAATTCACACTTGATCTTAGAGAGATGGAGATGTCTTTTCAGGTTGATGGGAAGACTCATGTTCTTAAGGCAATTCGAGATTCCAGTTTCAGGATGATCTCATTCAGGAGAATGGCGAGGCTAGTAAGACATGATATGGTAGAGTGGGTAGTAGAATGTGTATTGATGCCTACACAAGGGGAACAACAGAAGCCAGAGTACCATCCAAATATCCAGGAGTTAAGGATTAAGCATACAAAGGTGTTTAGCGAGATTCCTCCAGGTAGACCTCCAGATCGAGGGATTGAGCATATCATCGAGTTAGAGGAAGGCGCCAAGCCCGTAATAGTCACTCCTTACAGACATCCCAAGCGACTCAAGGATGAAATTGAAAAGACAATTAACGAGTTGCTGGCCATAGGACATATTAGACCAAGTAAGTCTCCTTTTGCATCTTCAGTAGTGCTGGTTAAGAAAAAAGATGGTACATTGCGGATGTGTATTGATTACAGACTCTTGAATAAGCAGACAATAAAGAACAGATATCCCATCCCCAGAATTGATGAGCTAATAGATGAGTTACATGGTGCACGTTTCTTCTCTAAGATTGATCTGAGGTCCAGTTATCATCAGATTAGGGTTAGAGAACAGGACATTGAGAAGACCGCATTTAGGTGCCATTTTGGGCATTTTGAGTTTATGGTTATGCCATTCGGGCTAACCAATGCTCCAGTAACATTTCAGTCTACAATGAACAGGGTCTTCCATTCACAGTTGAGGAGGTATGTGCTGGTATTCTTTGATGATATTTTGGTATACAGTAAAACATGGGATGATCATATAGCACATCTTGACATAGTATTGGGCATTTTGGGGAAAGAGTCCTTGTATGCAAAGGAGTCTAAGTGTGACTTAGGTATGACAGAGTTACTATATCTTGGTCACATCATCAGTTCTGAGGGAGTACGTATGGACCCTGAGAAGATTAAGGCAATTTTTGAATGGCCTACACCAGTGAATCTTACTCAGCTTAGAGGATTTTTGGGGTTGTGTGGATTTTACCGCCGATTTGTTAATGGTTATTCACGCCATGCAGCACCCCTTACAGATTTGACCAAGAAAGGGGCCTTCGTTTGGACACCAGAGGCGCAGGATTGCTTTGAGATGTTCAAACTAATTATGACTACATGCCCAGTGACTGCTTTGCCAAATTTTTCTAAACCCTTTGAGCTACAATGTGATGCTTCAGGAGAGGGAATTGGTGCAGTCCTTATGCAGGACAAACATCCGATTGCTTTTGAGAGTCGGAAGCTTCGCGGTCTAGAGAGGGGATATAGCATATATGATAAGGAAATGTTGGCCATTATGCATGCATTGGCCAAATTCAGACAGTATTTGGTGGGCAGCAAATTTGTAGTAAAGATAGACCACAACAGCTTGAGGCACTTCCTAGGGCAACGGGATCTTAATGATCGTCAGCAAAAATGGGTGAGTAAGTTACAATCATATGACTTTGATATTTCCTTTGTCAAGGGAACACAGAATGTTGTGGCCGATGCCTTATCATGACGCCCCCACTTGAGTTTTATGGCTGGGATTGCGGAAGATTGGAGGTATCTGATTGTGGCAGAGTATGTTAAGGACAGTTGGGCTACAGGGATTGTTGATGGATCTGTTCAGGATGACAGGTACACAGTTGTAAATGATCTTATCATTTACAAGGAGAGGATCTATTTGATTCCAGGATCGGAAATGAAGATCACCATTTTGAGGGCCTTTCATGATGCACCTATGGCAGGACATCCTGGCTATTTCAAAACTTATAAACAGGTGCGGGAGAGGTTTACATGGAAAGGCCTTAAATCAGATGTGTTGTAGTATGTTAGAGAATTTCCTGTTTGTCAGCAAAATAAACAGGAGCACACACACTCGGCAGGCTTACTTCAGCCACTTCCAATTCCTGACAGGAAGTGGGAGTGTTTGTCAATGGACTTAATCACTGGCTTGCCAAAAGCCCAAGGGCGAGATTGTATCTATGTGGTTGTAGATCGTTTGACTAAATTTGCTCACTTCTTTCCGATCACATCTACATATTCAGCTATTCAGGTAGCAGAGTTGTTCTTCCAGTAGGTATTCAGACTGCATGGGTTACCTCAGAACATTGTCAGTGATAGAGATAGCCGATTCATGAGTCATTTTTGGCAGGAGCTATTCAGGCTATGTGGGACAGAACTCTCTCCGAGCACTAGTTACCACCCACAGACCGACGGACAGACAGAGATAGTAAATAAATGGGTGGAAGGGTATCTGAGGAATTACATCGCAGGACAGCAGAAGGGGTGGGTCAAGTGGCTATATCTTTGTGAGTATTGCTACAATACCACTTACCATCTCTCTATTCAGATGACACCATTTATGGCCTTGTATGGATATGATGCGCCTAATTTCCTGGACCTCTTGTTGAGCGACAGTCGTGTGCCTAGTGTTGGTGATCTCTTACAGGATAATCAGGTCATTATGAGGGCTTTACGAGAGAATATTCAAAGGGCACAAAACCAACAAAAACAGTATGCAGATCAGAAGAGGGTTGAGCGCTCCTTTGAGGTTGGAGATATGGTGTACTTGATGTTGCAGCCTTACAGGCAGTCCACTCTTAAGAGGAGCGGAGCAGAAAAGCTTAAGCCACATTACTATGGCCCTTTCAGGATTATCAGGAGAGTAGGAGAAGTGACTTATGAGTTGGAATTGCCTACTGACAGTAGCATACATAATGTATTTCATGTGTCTCGCCTCAAGAAGGCGTTAGGACATCGTGTGGTTCCCTCCATGACATTGCCACCATTGAGTGATGAGGGAAAATTGATTTTGGTGCTGGAAGCTATATTGGATGTTCGTGAGAAGACTTTGTGGAAACGAGTTATCAAGGAATACTTGATTAAGTGGAGAGACTTGCCAGTTGAGGATGTGACATGGGAGAGTGAGGAGATCTTGCAGCATCCTGAGTTGAGATTGCTTGGGGACAAGCGATTTCAGGAGGGGCGGACTGTAATGTCCCCTTCTAATTGACATTGACATATCAGCAGGATTAGCCTATTAACGGCTCTTGTAGGCTAATGAGGCATGGTGAGAGAGTCACTTGGCAGTCATTTGGTTATTACTTGGCTCAGAATTTGGTTGGAGTAAGGTTTTCCATCATATATCATTATTGTTTCTATTTATGGAAACCTTATTTTATAATTTGATGTTGTGATTGCACTTTATTAATAATATGATATTTTAATATTTTATAAAGTGCAAATAATTAGAAGATATTGGAATCTTCTAGAAGTCAAAAGATAATATTATTTTATTGAGGCTGACGTCTAAAGGAAATGCATAAATAGACCTTGAGGTCTCACCATTGAGCATGGAGATCTGATGAATTGTTGATTGGTGAATTCTTCTTGAGCATTTGTGGAGCCTAGTGGTTTGCAGATAATCAATTTGTCTTTGGGAACGAAAACTCCCATTGATAGCATAACTGAGGGAGTGAAATATCTCTTGAAGGGTTGCAGATTGGAGGTGATATTTCAGTCACTTCATCAAGGCAAAATTTGTGGCCAAAGGCCAATTTTGAAGACTATGATTATAGGAGTTGATTGGAATTGAAGAGAAGTGTTTGTAGCATCGAATATTTGAAGGGAAAGGACAGATCTTCATTGGACAAATCTGAAGCTAAGTCTGAAGCAAACTGTGACGCCATTGGAGGGACATTTTTTCATTACAGCTCATATCTACATCGATTCCTCTTGGAGATTGGTGCGCATCATTCCTAGGGCTTTGCTGATCATGTTAGAAGTTATTGAAGGCCTGGAAACTTGGTAGATTATTTTATTTCATCATTCCAATCAGAACAGGGGCGACTTTCTTCAGAAATTCATATTGGCTGCATATGGTCTTCATCTTCCCTAATATTGATTGCTTCTTCATTGGTGATACAAGGCGACTCCAAACCAGGTTCCTTTTGTTTGTTTCATGCATATTGTATGCCATATATTTGCATAATAAGGGGTACGGCTGTAGGTGACAGTCTATATCAGACCTAGGCATTTATTCAAATGTACTTTCCCAAGAGTCTTGGCCATTTGCTATTGTTATTGTATTGATGCATTCATAATAATAGTGGAGATATAAGTTGCTGATTCCAATAGATATCCTTGTAATGAAATTGTTAATGTAGGGTGCATGGCAATTGTTTTACATAATGTCTACTTGCTGTAGCTAAACATTGCATTCCTAGTTTCTCATATATTTGCATTGAAAAATCCAAAAAGAATTGCATATTGCATTTAGATCAGATTGTGGGCATTGTAGAAGTGTTCAAATCAATCTTAGTATTCATTCCTATCAAGCAACTTCAAACTGAAACACTACATCAGCAAGTTGTAAGGTTGCACATGAATTGTTTGACAACATTACAAGCAGCAAATTAGGGCAAATTGTGATCAGTTTGAGCAAGGCTCATTACAAAGTAGGAGGATCAAATGCCTTGACCCAACCTCTCATAGGCTCCATCAAACCCTCGATGAAGAGAATAACAAGTCTCCTCTCTGAAATGCCCGTCACCATGACTGCAACCCTCCGAAATTCACCGACGTAAGCATCCAAACTACCTGTCTATCTAGGCTGAGCTAGCTGCCTGAAGTAGAGTTTTGGATCCTTCTTGTTGAAACACTCTATGAGCCTGCTGGTGAACTCCTGGTAAGTAGTAACTGCATTATGGCCAAGTGTGTACATGCCATGATGCCACCAATCATGCGCCAACCCATAAAGATGCAATGTAGCAAACTTAATGGCCTCGTCCTCCTGCATAGGTCTGAATGATAGGTAATTGTCCAACTTCTGGACCCAAGATCTCGCTGAACTCTTAGCAGACCCATCAAAGTAAGGCAAGGTAATCTTGCTAACTGCATACTGTAAATCTTTGTTCACCTGTGGCTGTGGCTGCTGGTACTGAGGAGCTCTGCGGTCAAATCTACCTCCCCCTCTAGGTTTATGCACATCCATAAACTCATGAAAAGTCAAAGCATTCCTAATCTCAGGTGCTAATGACAAATACTCACCATGAAATCTAGTCACATCTGCCACTGACATGCCATTGTGTGGTTGAAACTCCTGATGATGACCCTGTTGCTCTGCCTCGGAAGTCGAAGGTGGGGTCTCTCTAGATATGAATGTAGGTTGTCCAGGCCTACGCTAATGATAGATCGGTGATGATTGCTGCGGTGCTGATGCCAAAGGCTGGTCCACGCCTGTAGTCCTGCTCGTCTGTCCTATCTGAATATAGTGCGGCTGGGATGGAGTATACTATCTTATCGTGCCCATCAACTGGGACATCATGTCCATCATATTGTCATGCCTGCGTCTATACTCCTCATTAGTAATATCACCTTCTGCATGCTCTTTCCCTAGATCCCTATGAGTCTCTGCAGGAATCTCACGATCTGCCATCAGTGTTGTAACACTGTTCTCACTGCTATTGGAACTAGATCTGTGAATACCCAGAACCCCTGATACTGTCTCACCTTCAAGAATAGGTGGACCAGTCCAATCCTCAACTCTGCCTGTTCCTCTACCCTTACTGTAGAATATGATATCTCTACTCATGAAAAAGCATCGAAAAAGCACTCTTTTGTCTGAAAAAGCACAAGATGGCAGGAAAACTGTGCTCTGATACCACTGTAAGAGACCAGGTGTCTCTCAACCCGATCACTGGCCAATAATACTGAGGTTTTGTTTGTTTTTCTGTATTTTGATTTTTTTGGTGTTTTTGCAATAAAAGAGAAAATGCGATTTTGCTAGAAAATGCTTGAAAAATTATAATAAAATTCCAGAAGACTATTTTGATTGAAATAAGTCTACCAAACTGATGCCAGATGATTTATTTATTTTCCTGAATAATCTCACTGTGAAATACAAACATTTCAATAAAAAGGCAAACTAATATTTAAAGAACCTGGACAGTTTGCAGCCGCCAGAAGAAAGCCAAGATGGTACGGCCAAATAAAATAAGCAATCTACAGACTCCAGAATCAATGCCAAATCTCTAGAATCCCTAGGCGTCGAAAATAGAAGTGGCAGAACATCAAAAATCAAGGCGTTCAGCTGAATGTAAATGGTACGGCCTTGCTGCTGTAATAGTACGGATTTGTACCAGCAAATAAGGAATTCGTACGGCCTTGAAGTATGTGCCAGATGCAAGACAAATCACTGCCAAAGAATTAATCTCCTTCTGGAATGAAGATCGATCCAATCTCTGAATATAAAACTCCACAATGAACTCTGTAATAACTTCTGGATGAAGCTATTCAACTGACAATCTTCAACTGGTATTGCACAGTCTCAGTGTGCCCGATTCTGAAGAGGGAACGTTCTTCAAAACCCAATGATCTGCAGAAACCTTGGTTTCTCAAACCCCAATGCTCTCCGAGAGAAGAATAAAGACAAATTAGAATAATCAACATTAGAGTTCGATTTGCCTTTGAAAGAATATATAACCTTCTCAAAAATTCGACCTTCTCTCATAAAAATCCATTAAATGCATTTAATAATATAAATTCGCCCTTTTTCAATACTTAGGCTAATATTTAATTAAATGGCATCTCTTTTATTTAATGAGTATTAAACTCATTAAATATTAAATTTTTCCCTTCCTTATAAAGTATTAAAAATACTTTATAATTTGCCATTTAAATATTAACTTTAATATTTCATTAAAATGACTTTATATTATAAAGTCAAATTAATTATTCCTTCAATTATTATTAAATGCTTCGAATAACCCCTGTTTGCTCAACCAATCATCAAACCGGGTCGATACTGAGTTGATCAGCTAAATCAGGTGCCCTGCTAAAAATAGCAACTCCTGCCTACCTGACTTACTATAAATAGTAAGTACCTCTTGTTGGCGTTTAAATTCGCACCTCTGGAATGCGGATTTGAAAACGGACAGCTATGCACAGATAAACTGCTCTTCAAATTAGGAGGGGAAGCTCCCTCTTGCTGATGGTGTTTGAAAGAAAGTAAACTAAAACTAAGTTGCCTATCTTTTTGGATCAGCTTAGAGCACAAGGTTTTTTAAACACAAACGCCATAGCTGAGATTTTCTGATAAGAAGTTCAACTACGACTAACTTAAACTAAAGACGTTCCTAACCTCTCAAGTAATAGCAGAGCAAGAGAAGTTAGAAATTAACAAGGCAGATTTTCTGACAAAAATACTTTAACAATCTCTCTCCCAACAAACAACTACACACTTCACTGTAAGCTGAAATAAAGATCATAAAAGCATAACATAGATAACGGAAATCTGAGATTTTAGACCAAGGCAAAAGAGGCTCATGATTTCATTACTCAAATCTCTGAAACAAAAACTCCCTTCTAACATGCCTTGAACAAGAAATTGCAGCTAAGGAGGCTTGCAAACTTATTCTTAACACAATAGAAAACAGCAATCTTACTAACTCCTTGTTGGCTAAAGAGGCTCAACAATTTGCTTATCACAATACAAATGAACAATACTTGAGCAACAAATAGAAGGCACAATAGGCTCAGCGTTTTGTTCTCACTAGCACGGTTAAAGAAAAATAAATGAGCAAAGGCTCTTATTTATAGAGAAGCAGAGGAGTAGGGAACCCTAAAATCTCCTTGCTTTCACAATCTAGGGCTTGCTCAGCAAGCAAGCTTTATTACTAAATCTAGAAAGAAGAAACCCTAAAAAGCAGAAAAAGCGGGAACTGCCAACTATTACACCTTATCTTCTTTCTATCCTCAAAGAATGGATAAGGATTATTCCAAGAATAGAAAGAAAGCGGAAAAGCTTCTAGAAGAAAGCTGCTTTAAACTCGATCACATCCGCTAGGAAGTTTGAGATTGTGTCCCGGTTCGGTGCATCTATACCATCAACAGCAAAACACCGCTTTTCAAGAATATCTTCAGCATCTGCAATAGATCTCTGGAAATCTTCAATCTCATTGGCCGCTTTATTGAACTTTGCTGACATCATTGAAACATGACCTATCCTTCCACCAACTGGGCTGCAACTATGAACAACATTCTGGAACTGATTTTGCACTTCCTCAAGCCCGACGTTCTTGGGCAATGTCTTATGTTTTTCTTTCATCCATCTCTGTGCAATCTTCTTGCTGTATTTGTCCTTATGCATGTTCCACATCTTTTCACATTCATCCCTCGAAAGAGTTACACTTTCAGGCCATGGGGGAATGGAAAAACACCTTTCGACCATGTCAGGCTTTAGACTGCAAATCAACCTGCCATCCGCTGACTGGATCTCCCTAGTAGCCGGGTTGTAATGCTTAATGCAAGCGATTACGAACTCAAGGCTCTGAACTGATATAGGAATAGACGCTGCTGCGAGGAGTCCAGAATGACCCAGGTTCTTGATTGAAATGTTGCCTGCTCTCTCCAAGGGGTATAGATCGAACACCGGCTTAACATGATGCAAGTCTGTCTCAGCTGTTTTGATGTAATTATGAAAGAGGGCTGATTCGGACTTGAAAACATTAGGAGTGTACTCCATTTCAGAAAACTTGAAGAACAACTGTAAACTCGCCTTGGTCTAGACAAGTCTTGTGCAATTTCTATTTTTAGAATGCTGATTTTTATGCTTCAACGGACGAATTTTTTGAGAATTTTTCTGAGATATGGGTTTTGTTCAGAATATCAATGCAAGACAACCCAGATCGTCCGTTTTCGAAAATCTTGAATTTTGACTGAAAAAGCAGCAAACCCTAATTTCTTCAATTTTTCCCGAAAAAAGCTGGCATCTGGGTTTTGTTCAGAATATCATTAGAAATGGACCCAGTTGATTAGATTTGAAAAACCCTGTCGTTTGATCGAAAAAGCAGCCAACCCTAGGTTTTGGAAAAAAGCTGCGATATGGGTTCTCTTCAGAAGACTGATTGGAAAGGACCCAGATGGTTGAAATTTGAATGCACTGAAGTTTTCACTGACATGCAAGATAAAAGCACTTGCTGCAACTTGATGAAGTTCTTGAAAAGTTCTTCAGAAGATAGAGGCAAAAAGACCCAGATGACTGAAAAATTGAAAGCCTTGGCTTTCTGCTTGAAAAACTTGATCTTCTGGAACAAAAAGCTTGAAAAAGCAAGGGTTTATGCTTGCTGGTCTGAAAAATCTGATGTAAAACCAGCAACTATGAATTCTTTAATCACAAAAATTTCTCAAACTTGCTGCTCCAACTTTCTCCTCTGGATGCTACCTGCAAAAATAATGAAAAATACATTGAAAAGAAGTGTTAAATAGACTTAGGGTTCGATTTTAGGTTTTGCTTTTTTTTTCTGCTTTTATTCTCAAAACCCTAAATCTCAGCCCCTCTTGAATTGGACGCCATCTTCTTCTCAAGCAAATTTTGAAATTTGAAATTTCTTAAAAATCTTCTAAGGCATGATATTTTGGGCGCCTTTCTCCAAGAGGGGCGCTCAACTTCACCAGACTTAGTCAAAATTCTCACTTTTTCAACCTTTCATGATTTTGACACGCCACTTCGCCACCGATTTCCCGTTGACTGACTGACTCGACAGGCGAGCTGAGTGATTCACGGCGAAGCCTGACTGATTCTGAAAAAGACGTTCTGGAGGCACCTCTGGCTAAAAACTTGATTTCGACCTCCGAATTCACGGGAGGCTTTTCCTTCTAGGGGCGCCCAGTTTCTTCAGTGTTAGCCATTTTTCTAATTTCCAAGTTCTTCATTATCCTCTCTTCTACAGATGATTTCGTTAAATCTTGAGCTTTGGGCATCGGATTGCTGAATGTTTGTGCTCATCGCGAAGCTGACGAAGAATGAAGAGGGGTCTTCTAGAATGAACTTTGCCCAAAAGTGAGTTTAGGGCTTCCAAAAGTTTGGGCGCCCTTCTTCAAGGGGGCGCCCAATTTCACCAGAGTTAGTTTTATTTTTTGATTTTCTGTGTTTGCTTCTGAATTTTGGTTCTCAGCTCTCACCGGACCCTCTGTTCAGCTCTTCGTATCTGGTGACTGCGAACTCCGATTGTCGTGCTGAATAGCTTACTGGAAAGCCTGTCGAATTCTAAAGACCTCCCGTTATAACTTTGACTGAAATTTCCTCTGTTTGCACCCTTGAAAAGTTGGGCGCCTTTCTCTTCTTAGGGCGCCCAGTTTCTCCAGACTTAGAAAAATTTCAATTTGTTCATCTTCTTCAAGTTCCAGATTTTCATTTTATACCTTGACTTCAACTTGAATTTGCCGGAGACTGGATCATCTGATGCTCTGACGGGGATATCCATCTCGAAGCTGACTGAAAACTGAGCATCTTCCATTGGAGACCCTAACCCTAATTCCTTCATCTGGTACCCTGAAAAGGTGGGCGCCTTTCTTCAACTGGGGCGCCCAAACTTAGCAGACTTAGAAAATTTTCATGACTTTTCACTTTTCTTCCTCGATCCTCGTGCATGCTCATCATTTCACCTTTCGCTGGAAATTTGAATGCTGGAATTGACGCCTGGCAGTCGGATGACCTCCATTGATGACCTCAGAACTCCAGATATGCTTCTGAAAAAGCTGAATAGACCCAGTAGGGCAAAACTGATTATTTTAAGATTCTGATTGCACCAGCCTGATACGGACATGTTTTGAGCCAATCAAAATCAGTTCGGACCCTGTCGGACCAATTTTCTATTTTTAGAAAATTTTCCCAGTATCCGTTTCAAAGAAACCCAGAAAAACCCAGAAAACTTTACTATTTCGAGAAAATTTCTAAAAATAGCAGTTTTCCTAAAATTTAGGGATGAAAAACTGAGATCTGGGTTTTGTAGGTTAAGCTGCTCTTAGCAGACCCAGATCGTCAAAATTTGAAAAATTTGTGTTTTAACCCTCCATGTAAGACACGTACACCCAAATTTTGACCTTTTTCATTGATTTGACAAGACTTTTACTCATTTCTTCAAAATGTCTAAGTGTAACAAAAATTTTAATTTTGGGGTACAACACCTCTAAATCGCTCTGTGAGTGTCTGCAGAAGCCCAAACCTGAATCAACTGCTGGAGTGATGTTCCCAACGCTGGATAACTGCCTCAAGTGATCCTCTAAACACTTCTGCCAGCCTACGAGGATCTGAATAATAGACTAACCTCTGACACAACGGTATTGCCTAGGAAGGGGACATTACAGATTATCATTCATTTTGTTTATTCTTTCATTTGCTGCCTGGGAAGAATGTCGCCATCATGAAAGAAACCCCAGCCGACTTCTCTAAGCTTTTTTATTGTGTTGAACACCATGGAAGAAGCTATGTCTGGAGGATTTGATGCTAGTAAGTTTAGACTTTCTTGCAGATCTAGAGATTTCTTTCAATTTTTTTGAAAAATTTCTGAGAACTTACAGGCCGCCATATTTATTTCTGATATTTTTTCTGTGAATATTATTGTATTTTGACTGTGATCTCTATTTTGGCCGCCATGAGCGCCTCTGATTGAGCTTTTGGAGTTTAGGTTTCTGAAGTTTTTATGAAGATCTTGAAGAAACTGCGCATGGTATGGCTTTATTCACAAAAGAAATACGCTTTTTCCTTCTTTATCTTCATCTTACATGCTTATTTAAGCCCCATTATACAGAGAATGTTGAAATGTGTTTTGATTTTTCTGTATTTTCCTTCGTAGATTTGGATTTTGTTGTGATAAGATCATTATAATATGAATAAGACTTCATGAGAAGCCAAGCTTTTGAAACAAAAGCTATCTCAGCAAACTGTTCCTCAATAAAATGTTGTTGTGTGAAGAAAAAATGTTTTCCAAAAGATTTTAATGCCATTGCACAGTGCGGGTAGAATTCAAAGACCCTACACATCATTCCCTACATCGTTACTATTGTTCCTTTACAACCAGACCAGCAGGGATTTGTCTTCCATTTGCTGCTCTTTGTGACTACATTTTCATACTGGGATTTCTTCAATTTTATAGTTGTTTCTTTTTGTTCAAATACCATTTCTGAAAAATGGGTATTTCTGGCAACTGTATTTTGTGTTAAATGCAAAAACCCATATAATGGTTGTAGCCTCTTTTGAGCTCTGTATTTCTAGCACATGCTTGAACCTTTGTGTCTGTATAAATCTTAAGAATTTCTCCTTTATTCTTTGCAAAAGAAGCTCCATTCGTGGCTGTGTATGCATTTTACTGTTTTATTGAAATAATAGAGATTTTCACTCTATGCTTCAGATTTATAAAAAGACAATTTCATCATTTATTGCTTTTGAAGTTCTTGCTGAAAACCTCTTTCATGACTGTCTTCCTTCATTTGATACTTAATACTGTGTACTTTCCTTTGTGACAGTGAAATAACCATGACTATCATTTATATATGAAACTTGCAGCACTGTTGTTATGTATAGCTTGCATTCTTTATACAAATTGGGACAGCAAAATGAAAGTGTCATTCTGTAATAGCCAAATGCATGAAGCTTACTTTAAAGAAACATAAAATCTTTGTTTGTTTCATTGCTCACTTGATGAATTTATTTGTTCCTCAAATCAAATGATTTTACTTTTTTGCATAAAAAACAACTGATTGTGCCTTGCAAGCAAGCTTTAACAATGCAATTATTTCTTGAACTCTAAAACCATTCTCGAGAACTTTATAAAACAGCATATTGATTTCATGTTGAATTCTGTCATGTTCCCTTCTAGTTGACATCTCTCAGAGCTCACGATTAGCCTATTATGCGACCCTCGTAGGCTGATGGGATGGATAGAGGGTCTTGATGGAGCTTGGCTTGGCTTCAGTTGTCAGATTGTTATCAGTTGGCTTTCGTTTGGGCTCGTTCGGACACCATTTGCTCGGATTGCTATTTTTAGCAGTTTTTGGCACTCAGTGGAGCACCCCTGCTATTTTTAGCAGTATGGTTTGGTCACGTGCAGAATCACTTCCTTATTCGTCAGCTTCAGACGGTTCGTGCATCGGGCATATATTGAGAGAGATATTAATATTTAATTGATTTAATTAAATATTAATTATTGGAGCTTATATTATAAGTTATAATATTTTAAATATTATAACTTAAGTGGTTTTTGCTGAAGGGGTCGACCAACATCAGAGGGGCCATTTTTAATTATATTTTATAATTAAAAATTTGTTCGGAAACTATTGAAAAATTATAAAGAAGTTCGAATTATTTTAATGAAGAAACCTAATTTGTAAAAATCGAGCTTTTGAAGAATAAAGGGTTTTCTCATTGGGAATCGAGCCATTATTGATTAAGTCGACTTTTTGCTGAGAACTTGCTTCTGAAGACAGAGCCAAGGGTTCAGGTTTTCAATTTGCATTGGAAAACGTGCAATCTTCAGTGTGTGCAATTCAGAGGCTGTGAAATACCAGTTGATCTATTGCCAGGCAGAGAGATAACTTTATTCTGAAGTTATCACAGAGCATCACAGGTGAAATTTATTCAGGGTTTTGATCAGGAAATCATCCGGAAAGGGGTCTTTCATATTGGCGCACCTTTTAGTCAAGATCTGGCATTCAAATCAAAGGCCGTACCTTTATTTAATGCTGTTGTTTTAGAGGCCGTACTTTTATGTACCAGGCTGTACCTTCTCACAGGCAGTACTTTTCTGTACCAGGCCGTACCTTCTCACAGGCCGTACTTTATTCATTGAGAAAGGCGCTTCTTTATTTGATCTCTAGTCTTTACCAGCAGTGGCGCACTTGCATCTGGTATCAATCCAGATCATTGGACGGAGGGAGAAAGAGACATTTATTGCAGCCGTACCAGTTCTATCAGTTTCAGCTTGCTGCTAATACCAGGTTCTTTCATTAAATAATGTTGTTTCTTTGTTGCATGTTACCGGATCTTTATTGTACTGAGTCCAGATGATCAATAAATGAATTGCCAGTATTAGATCTTGTATTTCCATCAACATTGATATTGTAGCATTTTATTTTGAATTTATCATTAAATTCTTGCAAAATCGCAATTTGCTTAATTCATGCAAAAACCACAAAAAAACCAAAAATCACCAAAAACAAACAAAAATAGTCAGATTCAGAAACAGGGGAAACAAGGGTTTCTACAGTGGTATCAGAGCTAAATCCTGCCATCCTGAGGGTTTAGCAGTCTTATGCAGCCACAACAGATTGGGTCTCACAGGTATTACACACGCAGGCGAGCCTTGATTGACAGGCAACAGGGTTCGATCCGGCAGCCGGAAAATATGGCTGATAGAACAGATAATCCTATAACAGAGATTCCTCATAACCCTAGACATCAGGACGATGCAGAGGTTTTAGACACTCTCAGAGACTTACGAGCAGGTCAACGACAGTCTAACGATGTGCTACAGCAGTTGACAGTGGCTATCTAGAGGTTAGGTACACAGAGGAGACCGTCACCACAGCGTGATGATAACAGGAGTGATGCAGGATCTCGGAGAGCACCTAGGACTGTTTCATGGACAGCAGATAGGCCCACTAGGCCTACTTTTATGAGACAGGAGCCCGATGAGGCTATTGCAGGTGAGGAGCATGAGGAGTTGTTTGCAGATACACTTATGGCAGCGAACGAGGAGTGGGAGTTAGTACCACCTGATGTCAGAGAGAGGATCACCTTTGACAGATTTATTACACAGAGGAGAGAGCACCACAGAGGTCGACAGGATTGGAGACCTAGATACCAGAATAATGATCTGAAGCATGCTACAAACAGGCTCAATCTAGCGATGTTCGATGGTAGTGGTAAGGTCACAGCTCAGGCCTGGATTAGTAAGCTAGATACATTCCTCACATTGCGTCCGATGGCCGAGAGAGATGCTATCAGGTATGCGACATTACATCTGGAGGGAGTAGCTTACGACTGGTGGCACCACGGGATGGTGACACTCCAACATGACCGGGTCACATCATATCAGGAGTTTGTTGATCGGTTGGTGGAGCGGTTTGACAGGAAGGATCCAAAATCCTATTTTAGAGACTTGGCTCAGTTGAGACAGAGTGGTAGTTTGGAGTCGTATATTGGTGACTTTCAGAAGTTATCAGTTATGGTTCCGAATATTTCAGAGAGGTGACTGGTAGTGCTTTTCATGGAGGGTTATATAGAGCCATTGAGAGGTTGGATCAAAGCCTTTGATCCTCCTTCGTTACAGGAAGCGATGAAGAAAGCTCGTAGTATGGAGTTGGCAGCACCATCCAGTAGATTCAACTCCAGAAACAATTCTTCTTTCAGGGATAATAAGGGCTTCAACAGAAACAGAGAGAAGTCTGATTTTAACAAAGAAAAATCAGATTTTAAGAATGATTCAAAGGGTAAATCAGCAGCACCACCTTTGGATCGAGAGGCTCTTAACGATCTACGCAGGAAGAAGCTTTGCTTCTACTGCAAAGGTCCCTATGACGCCAATCACGATTGTCCTTTGAGGCCTAAGGGCAAGGCAAATAGAGTGATGTGGGCTTACTACGAGGATTCGGAATCAGAAATTCCGAACAGCAGGAGAGTTCTGAGGAGTCGGAGTCAGAGGCTTCAGAGCCTAAGGCAGAGGCAGAGTCAAAACTTCAGATACAGGAGGCACACCTATCTAGCATTCAGTAGGAGGGCTCATTCAAGATTCGTGGAGTGTTGGCGAGACAGAGGGTCATTACCCTTCTTGATACAAGAGCCACACACAATTTCATTGATGCTAGATTTGTTGAGAAACGCGGACTCATCACTGAGGAGTTCGAAGGCATTAGGGTTAAGGTGGCCGACGGTTACACTCTTAGGTGTGAACGCATGATTAAGGATCTCCCCTTACGCTTGAACAATTATGAGTTCAAGGCTGATTATTACGTAGTTAACATGGGGGATATTGATCTGGTCTTGGGCATGAAGTGGCTTCATTCACTGGAGGAAGTCACTCTTCGTCTCAAGGACATGGAGATCCGTTTTGATGTGGATGGGAAGACGCATATTCTGAAAGCAATTCGGACAGCAACATCAAAACTATTTCCTTTCGTCGGATGGAGAGGCTCATGCGACACGACATGGTAGAGTGGGCTGCCGAGTGCACATTGGCACCTATACAGGAGGGACAGTAGAAGACTAAATATCATCCCGATATACAGCAGTTGAGAATCAAGCATGATAAGGTATTCAGTGATATTCCACCAGGGAGACCTCCAGACAGGGGCATTGAGCATATTATTAAGCTTGAGGAGGGCGCTAAGCCCATTATGATTACGCCCTATAGACATCCCAAGCGGCTGAAAGATGAGATCGAGAAAACGATCAAGGAGTTACTTGCTATGGGTCACATTCGACCTAGCAAATCACCATTCGCTTCTTCAGTTGTTTTGGTAAAGAAGAAGGATGGCACCCTACGCATGTGCATAGACTACAGAGTCCTGAATAAGAGGACTATCAAAAACAGGTATCCAATACCTCGTATAGACGAACTTATTGATGAGCTCCATGGTGCATGCTACTTCACTAAAATCGACTTAAGGTCAGGATATCATCAGATCAGGGTTCGTGAGCAGGACATAGAGAAGACTGCCTTTCGTTGTCATTGTGGGCACTTCGAGTTTGTGGTGATGCCATTTGGGCTCACTAATGTGCTAGCTACTTTTCAGTCCACCATGAACAGGGTTTTTCATTCACTGCTGAGGAGATTTGTGTTGGTCTTTTTCGATGATATCCTTATTTACAGTAGGACTTGGCAGGAGCATTTGGCTCATCTGGAGACCGTGCTCAGTATTCTAGAGAGGGAGTTCTTGTACGCCAAGGAATCCAAATGTGATTTGGGGATGACCGAATTGTTATACTTAGGTCATATTATCAGCGCAGAGGGAGTGCGGATGGATCCTGAGAAGATTCGTGCTATTATTGACTGGCCTACACCTGCAAACCTTACACAGTTGCGAGGATTTCTAGGTTTGTGTGGGTTCTATCGCAGATTCGTGAATGGTTATTCACGCCATGCAGCCCCTATGACAGATTTATTGAAAAAGGGTGCATTTTGTTGGACTCCTGAGGCACAGGAGTGTTTTATGAGGTTTAAGGAGTTGATGACCACGTGCCCAGTGTTGGCACTACCTGACTTTTCGAAGCCTTTTGAGCTTCAGTGCGATGCATTAGGTGAGGGCATTGGAGTGGTGCTTTTGCAGGACAAGCACCCTATTGTGTATGAGAGTCGTAAACTCAGAGGGCCAGAGAGACTCTACAACATTTACGATAAGGAGATGCTCGCTATAATGCATGCCTTAGCAAAATTTAGACAATATCTTGTTGGCAGCAAATTTTGCATCAAAACTGACCACAACAGTTTGAGACACTTCTTGGGGCAGCGAGACCTCAATGATCGTCAGCAGAAGTGGGTAAGTAAATTGCAGGCCTATGACTTTGATATCTCGTATATCAAAGGTACACAGAATGTAGTAGCTGATGCTCTTTCACGCAGGCCTTATCTGAGCTCTATGGTTCACATTTCTGAGGATTGGAGGCATATGATTGTGGCAGAGTATACCAAGGATACGTGGGCATCCAACATTGTAGAGGGATCGATGATTGACACTAGATATACACTTGTGAATGACTTGATCATTTACAAGAACAGGATTTATTTGGTCCTAGGTTCAGAGGTGAAGAACATTATCATGCGAGCCTTTCATGATGTACCTACTGCAGGACATCCCGGGTATTTCAAAACCTACAGACAGATTCGAGAGAGATTCACATGGAAAGGACTTAAGGCAGATGTTCTTCAGTACGTGCGTGAGTGCCCTGTTTGTCAGCAGAACAAGCAGGAGAACACGTACCCGACAGGATTATTGCAGCCACTTCCGATTCTTGACAGGAAGTGGGAATGCCTGTCGATGGATTTCATTACGGGCTTGCCAAAGCCCAAGGACGGGATTGCATATATGTGGTTGTGGATCGGCTAACGAAGTATGCCCACTTCTTTCCGATTACCACCACCTACACAGCTACACAGGTAGCAGAGGTCTTCTTTCGTGAGGTATTCAGACTACATGGGTTGCCTCGGAGCATAGTGAGCGACAGGGATAGTTGGTTCTTGAGTCACTTCTGGCAGGAGGTGTTCAGACTCTGTGGGACCGAGCTTACGCAGAGCACCAGTTACCACCCACAGACCGATGGGCAGACGGAGATAGTGAATAAATGGGTGGAGGGTTACCTCAGGAACTATATTGTAGGGCAGCAGAAGGCATGGGTCAAGTGGATTCATTTGTGCGAGTATTGCTACAACACGACATTCCATATGACCGTTCAGATGTCCCCTTTCATGGCGTTGTACGGTTATGAGGCGTCGAGTTTTCTAGATTTGCTACTGAGTGACAGTAGAGTGCCGAGTGCTGGAGACTTGTTGTAGGAGAGTCAAGATACTATGAAGGCTCTCAAGGAGAACATTGCCAAGGCACAGAATCAGCAAAAGCAGTACGCAGATCAGAAGAGGACAGAGAGGTCTTTTGAGGTGAGTGACATGGTTTATCTTATGCTGCAGCCCTACCGTCAATCTACTCTGAGGAAGAGTGGTTCAGAGAAGCTTAAGCCACGATATTACGGTCCTTTCCGGATCCTGAGGCGTGTTGGAGAGGTGGCTTATGAGCTTGAGCTTCCGGCAGAGAGCAGGGTACACAATGTTTTTCATGTGTCACGTCTCAAGAAGGCGTTGGGACACCGTGTGGTACCTTCTGCAGTTTTACCTCCCTTAGATGATGAGGGAAAGTTGATTTTAGTACCTGAGTCTATCCTGGAGTACAGAGAGAGACAGGTTGCGTAGGAAGGACTATCGAGAATATTTAATGAGTGAAATGGAAGATTTACCCGATTGGAGGATGCACATGGGAGGCCCGAGGAATGATACGTAGCATCGGAGTTGAGATTTAACGAGGACAAGCAATTTCGAGGAGAGCGGTGTCATGTCCCCTTCTAGTTGACATCTCTCAGAGCTCACGATTAGCCTATTATGCGACCCTCGTAGGCTGATGGGATGGATAGAGGGTCTTGATGGAGCTTGGCTTGGCTTCAGTTGTCAGATTGTTATCAGTTGGCTTTCGTTTGGGCTCGTTCGGACACCATTTGCTCGGATTGCTATTTTTAGCAGTTTTTGGCACTCAGTGGAGCACCCCTGCTATTTTTAGCAGTATGGTTTGGTCACGTGCAGAATCACTTCCTTATTCGTCAGCTTCAGACGGTTCGTGCATCGGGCATATATTGAGAGAGATATTAATATTTAATTGATTTAATTAAATATTAATTATTGGAGCTTATATTATAAGTTATAATATTTTAAATATTATAACTTAAGTGGTTTTTGCTGAAGGGGTCGACCAACATCAGAGGGGCCATTTTTAATTATATTTTATAATTAAAAATTTGTTCGGAAACTATTGAAATATTAAAAGGAAGAAGTTCGAATTATTTTAATGAAGAAACCTAATTTGTAAAAATCGAGCTTTTGAAGAATAAAGGGTTTTCTCATTGGGAATCGAGCCATTATTGATTAAGTCGACTTTTTGCTGAGAACTTTCTTCTGAAGACAGAGCCAAGGGTTCAGGTTTTCAATTTGCATTGGAGAACGTGCAATCTTCAGTGTGTGCGATTCAGAGGCTGTGAAATACCAGCTGATCTATTGCCAGGCAGAGAGATAACTTTATTCTGAAGTTATCATAGAGCATCACAGATGAAATTTATTCAGGGTTTTGATCAGGAAATCATCCGGAAAGGGGTCTTTCATATTGGCGCACCTTTTAGTCAAGATCTGGCATTCAAATCAAAGGCCGTACCTTTATTTAATGCTGCTGTTTTAGAGGCCGTACTTTTCTGTACCAGGCCGTACCTTCTCACAGGCCATACTTTTTTGTACCAGGCCGTACCTTCTCACAGGCCGTACTTTATTCATTGAGAAAGGCGCTTCTTTATTTGATCTCCAGTCTTTACCAGTAGTGGCGCACTTGCATCTGGTATCAATCCAGATCATTGGACGGAGGGAGAAAGAGACATTTATTGCAGCCGTACCAGTTCTATCAGTTTCAGCTTGCTGCTAATACCAGGTTCTTTCATTAAATAATGTTGTTTCTTTATTGCATGTTACCGGATCTTTATTGTACTGAGTCCAGATGATCAATAAATGAATTGCCAGTATTAGATCTTGTATTTCCATCAACATTGATATTGTAGCATTTTATTTTGAATTTATCATTAAATTCTTGCAAAATCGCAATTTGCTTAATTCATGCAAAAACCACAAAAAAACCAAAAATCACCAAAAACAAACAAAAACAGTCAGATTTAGAAACAGGGGAAACAAGGGTTTCTACAAATTCACTGCACAAAACTTTAAATGAGTTGGGCTCTACCCTTGTGGGAGCCACATTTTATCCCCACTCATATTGAAACTCAACAAAATCAGCAATAAAACTTTTCCTGTATCTGCACATGAAACAAACAAGTCAGTAAAATAATGGATTCAATTTCCTTTCTGATGATTTGGCCTGGCAGTTTTCATTTATCTTTCAGTTGTTTGACCAACTTGATTTGATTCTCCATTTAAAACAAGTTATATCTCTGTTGAACTAAAACATGTTTTAGGAATTCATGACCTGAGCTCTAACAATATTTTTACATCATTGCAGGTTTTAGAACTTAGGAGAAATGGAGCTGGAAGTAAAGTTACTGAAGAGTGAGAAGAACCTAGAGGAATCAACCCTACACTGGCCCATAAGGCAATGACGGACATGACTTCTTCTCTCATGTTATTTACTTTTCTGTTCTTCAATTGTATAACTTGTTCTTCTTGTTGAATTGAATCAACTTAGTCTACCCACGGCTTGTGTGGGATCACAAAACATATCTCTTAATGAATCAATTGTTTATTCTATGCAATGACTTATATACTTTTCTGAGTTTATTCCAGTAACATAATCTGAAGCAATGAAATAGCAATTGTTTAGAACACATGTTCTGTAATCATAATGAATGATTTCTTGCATTCCTGTTCTTATATTTGCAATGCCCTTTGATAATCAGTAATAACAATCACTGTGCAATGAGTGATTCAGCTTGAATGTTGTTCTTTGAATGAAATTTGTTTAGTGTTTGCTTTGTTAGGACTGTTCAATCAATTTAATCCAAACTGGTTGAATGATTTTAACAAATCAATCCTAAAGATGCTTTTATCCTGAAAACAAAATTTCAATGGATAACTTGTCATAAGAAATTTTATACTCCAGCAAGTAATTGCTTCTAAACTTCATTAATTTATGCGGGAAGCAAAAATTAATAACAGTTACTAAATACTAGGAAGGAAAAGAGGGCATTAAATAAAGTATTGATCACAGCAAGTTATGAGATTAACTTAGTTAACAAAACTCCTAGGATGAAGACGTCTAGTATAGGAGGGAAAGTTGTGAGTACTTGTTATGCTGTCCTCTTTTCTAGTAGTTAGTTTGATGTAGGACGTCTAGGGTACGTACTACCCTGGATAGACTAACCTATGCATAGTGTAAGAAAGCCTTAAAGCAAATCGGCCCTGAGTAGTTTTTATGATAGACGACTTTCATTCGAAATACTGAATGATAATACTTGGGCCAAAGTAGTGAAATGTACGACATCCACTTAGGTGTGAGATAGTTGAGACTATAGTGTCAGTTCATTGTGATCCTTGTACTCGTTCGGGATTGTGAAATAGCAAGGTTCTAGTTGTGTAGGACACAACACTATGCTCAGTTGGTAATCGTTAAAGGATACCCTACCAATCTCTTCTTCAAAGGGAGGGCCATCTATCTAACGATAGGTGTGTGGGGGACCGCATTATAAGTCCGTGGTTGGCGGAAAAGCGCCCGAGTGATGTTTCTCCTCCACAGCAAGCGGCCGATGTACCAAGATTTGAAAGGACGAATTCCTGGACCTTCTTACTACTATTTGTTCTAAAGCTCATTGGAGCTATGTTAGCTAAGGTATGTATTCTTGTTTCATATACTTATTAAGTTATTATATTAAAATGGAATCTTTATTGCAAATTAATATGGGAACTTGTTCACGTTTTATCAATAAAGAAAAGGAAATTTTTTATTGCAATGACATGATAACACGCTTACTTACTTTTAGGATGTAAATTATTGATATTTTACTTTACCAAAGGGTCGGGTTGTTTCATAAGGACTTCCACACATGGAAAGTCAAGCTACAATTGGTCCTTGTTGAAAAGGATCTATGGGATGTAGTGAGTGGAACTACATCAAAGCCAATTGATGTTGATGGAATCACAAAATGGACTGCAAAAGATCAAAGAGCAACGACTTTGATTGGTCTTGGACTTTCAGATGCATACCTCCACCCAATTGATTTCTTAAAGACCTCGAAGTAAGTGTGGGATGATCTCAATGTTTTTTTTGGAACAAAGCATCAAGTGGAAAGATGAGCCTAAAGAATAAATTATTTGGGCTACAAATGATGGAAGGCAACAATGTTGTTCAACACATCAATAAGTTTTGTTCTTTGATGAATCAACTAGCTGGGATAAAAGCTGAGTTAGATGATGCTGATACAAAAGCTATTTTGTTGAATAGCATGCCTTCTAGCTATGGTAATATTGTCTTCACATTAAAAAAATAGATGTTACTCTAGAAAATATAATCTCTACCTTGATTGATGAAGGAACCAAGACAAAATATTCAACTATGGAGGAAACTACAATGCTCGTCAAAAAAAAAAAAGATTAATTGTTCCTCTAAATCCTATTCTTGTACTTCTAAGGGAAATCAGTTCTCCAACCATAGAATTTTGTGCTACTATTGCAAAAAAAGGTGCACATTATTATGAATTGTATTCAACGTTGCAAGGAAGTCCTTGATAGAAAACTAAATACAAATAAGGCATTGGTTGCAGAAATGAAATAGTGAGGAGGAATACATTTTCCAAATAAAATCAAGAGTTTGTATTTGTGATTGGATGTGTTTGTCCCCAATCACAATTATTGGTTGTTTAGGATTGGATGAGTTTGTCCCACTCACAAAAGTTGGTAATTATGATTGGATGTGTGTGTCCCCAATCATAATTGTTGTGGATAAATGTATGTGTCCCTGTTCATAACTTTGACATTGGATAATGTGTTTGTCCCTATCCAAACTTGTTGTATGGCCTCAGATAGAAATGTTAGTCCCTATCCTTGGTTCCATGAGTAGATGTGTTTGTCCCTAGGATAAAATTCCAGTATGGCTAATCCTATTGAAGAAGCATTGTGAGGCAAGTTCCACTTTTGTTGTCACAAGTAGATGTGTATATCCTTGCTCTTCTCTTGTGTTTTTGATGAATTATTGAACATCTTCATCAAGTGTTGTTAGTCCACCCATAGTTGCAACACTCGCCAAAAACTTGACGAGTTTACAAAAACTCGCGAGTTTTTTTGGCTGGCGAGTTTTCTAGGCAATTGTACGCCGAAAAAACTCGCTGTACTTTCTAGAAAAACTCGCCGTACTTTTGGCGAGTTTTTCCCGAAAGTACGGAGAGTTTTTTGAAAAAAACTCGCGCGATCAGGAAAATGCTCAGGTAGCCAGCTAAAAAGGCATTTTGAGTTATTTTTTTCAATCATTTGCGTGCTCTGCTTCAGAAAAAACACTAAAATGATGTGTTCCATGAAGGTTTGTGTGGCTTTGATGGTCTTAATTTGGGTTTTATTAGTAATGCAAAATGATGTACACCATGAAGGTTTGTGTGGTTTTCGAGGTCTTAATTTGGGCTTGGCGGCGGGGGCTCCGCCCCTCGACCCCGCCCTACATCGCGACAGGGAGTGCGCCCAAGGCACTGCCCCTTGACCCCGCTGGGGGTGCTGCCCCCAGACCCTCGCAAGGGGCGCTGCCCCCAAACCCCCACAAGGGGCGCTGCCCCTTGACCCCACTGGGGGCGTTGCCCCTTGACCCCGTTGGAGGCGCTGCCCCCAGACCCCCGCAAGGGACACTGCCCCTTGACCCCGCTAAGGGCGCTGTCCCTCAAACCCATTGGGGGCATTGCCCACAAACTCCCATTGAATTCATTTGATTTTGTAGGTACTCTCCACTAGTTACCTTCAATTTTACAAAAACAATTTGCTATTTTCATTTTGTTTCAGACTATCAGTATCAGTGTATTGAGAATTCCACATGAGGATGCGATTTGGTATCTAATTTTCTTTCAAATCAATCAAATATAACTAGACTCAGCTTGTTTCTTCTATGTACTCATTTTATTGACTCATTGGATGCATCTTATCATTGAATTTTGCAAAAAAAATGCGTTTATAATGAAGTTTAAGCAATTTTTTAAGTTGCCGAGCTTTTTCCGAGTTTTGCCGAGTTTTTTCCGTACCGTATTTTCCGGGCTTGGCAAGTTTTTGCAATTGGCGAGTTTTTCAACTATGAGTCCACCTATCCCCATTTGGAGAATGATGTAATAATGGGGAGTGTTAGGAATATTATATCATTCTTGTAGGTTTTCTAGTGTGTCTTTAGGATATGTACAATAATGTTTGTTAAGTTGTGTATTTCTGTGAGTGTTTGCTAAAAGTAACTATAGGAGCTCTCCTATAATATAGGAGATGCAAATCCTATAAACCGGCATTATGCATTATTGAACTAGAGATGAGGAATAGAACCGTAGTATATTAGAAATTCTTTGATAAATGAAAGCAAAGTGATTCTCACAAATCATTATTCATACCTGATGGTCAACAACTTTTGCACTTCCTGTACAGAAACCTCCAATTGTTGCCAAAGTATACCCCATACCAGCAGTTATAATATCAACTTTTTCAACCTGCAAGTGCTCTAGAATTGATAGCTATGTCCATTTGCAAAACCATTGAATAAAACAACAATTTGTAGGGATGAATTCATTGGTGGATTTCAGAATATACCGGAATTCCATACTGTTCGGTGATACCTCTACCAGTTTTACCCAATACACCAAATGAGTTACTTTCATCTACCAATACCCTGAACTTATACTCTTCTTTCAATTTTATAATTT